>BQNB010152489.1:0-15767 GCA_026074375.1 Tanacetum coccineum
TTTGGGAATAATTCGGATTCGAGTCAAGAATGGATAATGGATTTTTGAATCTTGAACTACACTACGAATATAATAGCACAATTAACTAGCACGAAATTTTAATGCACGAAAATAAAAAACGTAAGCTAAAACTGAAATTTAAAATCTAAGACACTACTCTTAACAAATTTTATACCTAAAAATCACAAATTTTAAAAAGAAAATTTTAGGAAAAAGAATCAGAATTTTTTAACTATTCTTGAATTTTTTATGATTTTTTTAAAGAAAAATGAATTAACAAAAATAAACTTTTTCTAAAAATTAACACTAAAATTTTATTTTTATTTTTCAAAAATACTAGAATGAAAAAGAAAATTTTTACAAAAAGAATTAAAAAATTTCAACTATTTTTCTATTTTCTATGATTTATTTAAAAAAAAGAAATTACTTAAAACCTATTTTAATTTCTAGAAAATACAAACTTAACTGGAAAAATAAAGAAAAATGGTTTTTAACTACTTAAAAGGTGCAGAAAACTAATGGAACAAAAATGCCTAAATTTTATAAAGCAATTGAACCCTATTTTTGCCAATTAAAAACTAAAACCTAATTTTATAAAAACTAAATTCAAAAATATTAAATCTATTTTATTATTCTAAAAATACAGGGTAGAAAGTGTAAAAGACTAAAGTAAAGGGTAGGCGGGGTAACTAATGAAAATTTACACTACAATGAAAACGTGTAACCTCTAACTATTAAGAAAATACCAATTAGACCCTACGATATGGCTTATTTTGGCTTATCTAAAGCAAAAACTTAAAACTACAAAGTTGTTCATGAGCTTATACTCTACAACTTTAATAAAAGCTCTATGACATTTTATCCACTGAATAAGCTAGAAAACTTAGCTTTTTAATCTGTGTTACAGAAACTAAGCCTTAACTAATTTTTTCAATCTTTAGCTTATTTCTAGCTTATTTCTAAAGGAAAGTGAAAACCAAAAGAAGCTATATGAAACTTAAGATGTGTACTATGGGTGTCTAGAAAGAAATAAGCTAAAGGTATACAAGATTAATGAGAAATTTGAACTTAAAAATCTAAAATTCAGCTTATTGACTGAATTTAAGCTAAACTTAGTAAGCTAACTAGCTTATTACTAAATCCTAGAAGCTAATATTTCAATAATAAGCTATACTATGAATGTATATTGAATCTAAATAAAAAAATTTTGAAGATATCAACTAGAAACTAGAAGTCTAAAAGAAATTAAGCATGAAGTCTAATCTGCTGCTATTCTACTTTTGCAGGCAAATTTAAGCTAATCTAAAAGCTTGAAAATGAAATTTAAGTGATGATCTATAAAGAACTAATGGAATACTTCTTAAATGCTTAAATCTAAGGTCTAACTCCTAATTCAAGAGCTAAAAATAAGCTAGTAAAGAGATTAGCAACAACAGGGTTTAACTAAGTTAATACTGCTGTTTGCTGATGTACTTGGCTTAAACACATATGTGCTGGCCCTATAACTTAAGATGAGACTCATAACTAGCTAATCTTAAATGCTATTGGAATATTATATAACCAAACTTACACTTGAATGCTGTAAAACACTTAGCTCTTAAAACTACTTTTCACTTAAGTAAACGTGTGCCTGGTGCTTAGTAGTAGAATTTTAAGCTTTAAATTTTGCATTTTCTACAATCTAAATTTCAAATCACTTTAAACTTGAATTATAAATCTTACCTCAAATAATGGGAATATGTAATTTCCTATACAAAAAGTTGACTTTAAGAGACAAATTTTACCTTAATTCAACAATCCTTAAGGGACTAACTGTCTACAACATAATTTTTATTTAAAATACAAAACCATTTTTAAGCTTAAAACTACTTAAAACCTTATATCTACTCTACTTTAACTTGAGCTATTTAAGCTATTTAAGCACTAAAAAGTCTAGTTTATGTAGAAAAAATAAGACTTGTTTATAAGCCTAGCTTTTTATTATATATGACAGAATAAAACAAGATGAAAGCTTAATGAATTCTAGCTACAACTAGCTTAAAGTAAATGCATCTTTAAACTAACTAAGCAGGTTTGAACAAGTTTAAACACAAAATTGCAAAGAAATAAGCTATAAATGCTAAAATTTAAAAACATGAAGCTAAAACCTTTGAGTGTAGTCTCTGAACCTAGGTCACTCTTTCTGAGTGAGTGACCTCAAATCAAAACCTATATGGCTACCTTAGCCTCTAAACCAATAAGCTTTAAGCTCAATAAGCTAAATTAGCTTATCACTCTTCATTACTTCCAAACTCAATCTAATTTGAATTCAAATGGATATAGGTGAACAAAATTAGACAATAACAGTATTTAGAAAAACTTTTAACCAAATTTAAACAACTTAAGAACAAGAGAAAACAAAATAAGCTAAAATTAGCTTATTACAAGATTATTGACTTAAAAACTGCCTTTATTAACATGAAAATTTGAGAACAAACACAAAAGCTGAACTAGTTTATTGCTTTAAAAAGAAGAGAACAACAATAAGATTCAAGAAGGACAATGTATTTAATAGTTTTAAAGGCTTAAGTGAAAACAATGAACAGTACACGAACTAAAAAAACAAAGAAAACTAAAAATTAAAAACACTCTAAACTCACTAACTCCAAAATCGAATTAAGAGCTTGTATTTATAGCTGAGAGTGATGAGAGGATGAGAGCTTCAATTAATCCAAGCCCTTGATCTCATACCACTTGATTTTTAGCCGTTAGACCCTTGGATGATGTGTTAGGGCGGAATTAGGTTGCATTTGCCACGTCAAGAAATGATGTGGAGTGGGAAAATACGAATGGTGGTGAGAGGTTAGGGAAGAAACGGGAATTGATTTGGAGAAGTTGGGTTTAATTCGAGTTTTGGCTGGAAGTTTGTTGTTGGACGGTATTTAGAGAATTAAGCGCGTATGGTGTTTTGAATCTTTGAGGTATTGGCATAACTAGCCCCTCTGTTTTCTTTCTCCAAATGTAGTGTAAAAGAAGTTTGAGAATTTACATTCCTGGTCCTTGTAGTTTCTATCTCCTTTTTCCTTTTGATAAATCAACTTTCTAACTTTGTCATCTTTGGTCCTTTGACTTCAAAACATCCAAATGAGCCCTTGAACTTTTGAAAACTTGTCATTATGGATCCTTTGATTTCAATTGGGTCTTCATTGACTTTCCTTTCTTGTATCGGGCTGATCCGGCTTTGGTAATTTTCCTCAAATTTCTCTCTTGTACTTGTCTCTTCCGTTTCTTGTCGGTTTTTTTTGCTTGTTTTTGCTCTTTTTGACTTTAATATCCTTTCCTGCACATTGAGACACAAAAGCACACATATTTCCTTCTTTTGGCATGTTTTTGGCTTTTGATTGGCAAAATCCCGGGTATTTAATGTATACAATTTAACACTTATCAAAATACTCCCAGCACGGGTCGGAATCTTCCTTTCTAACTATATTACTGTATATTACGCTATTTGTGTTCTGTAGGATGTGTTTTCTCTGATATGAACAGGTCTCATTTTGCAAGTTTAGTCCAACTTTGGTGGTTAAAAGGGTAGAACCAACCCGTCAAGATCTGGATCACTAAGAACCAAGCAGAGTGAACCCTTACGAACTAGAGGTTTGCAAGTGGTTGCGAAGTTGGCTTGGTGGATCTGGCTGTGAGCAAAATGATTGTAATTCATTGTATGCGTGTCATGTATCTAAAATTGGTAAAGTATCTCTAACTTGCAGAAGAAAAAATCAATACCGAATACCGAGTGCATAGCTTAGGACCACATTCTTTTTGTTGCATAGTTTGTTTAGAGCTAAAAAAAGGCGATTGTAAAGATAAATGACAAAAGTGTTGTTACGTGTTTGGTAAACCTTTGGAAAGAATTTTGCAGTACGTTGTGCTTATTTACACAATGTTTTAAAACCCGGTTTTTTAATCGACTCGGTTTAATCACCGGTTCACCGGTTCAACCGGTTGAACCGTCGGGTCGAACCGGTTCTATACATATGTTTACTTTTTTCTAAATTTGATATATTTAATATGTAATGTTGCGTAATCTCTTAATTTATCCGTTTTATTTCCTACGTTCGATTGAAACCGATGAAAAATATTAAGACTCTACCTATAAGCTTTATTTTTAAGTTCTATATCTATTATAATATATCACATATTTGGAACAATAATAAATTTATGAATCTAAGTTATAACAATTTATATTAAAACTTAATTGGTGTTTATAATTTTAATTTACTCATTTACAAGATTTTAACTAACAATAGTCTTCACCACTTCAACTTGTCAATTAAAAATAGAAATGTCGATGAGAAAAAAAAAGAATTTGTTATATTTTTTTGAGAAAAAGTCATGACCCGGGCGGGTTTGTCAAACCGGGTCGACCCGAGTCAACGAAAAATCGGCGGTTCAATCCGGTTCTCAAACAAACAAAAACTCGGTCTCATCCGGCCCGGTCTCCGAGCCGGTTCACGGTTCAACCGGTTGAACCGGCCGGGTCAACCCGGGTTTTAAAACATTGATTTTACGCTCTTTAAATTAATAGCTTAGGATTAAGGTGCTTCCAAGTTGATTTGAGGGACCCAATTTTCTTTTCGAATGTGAGGTTCATATCAACTTGAGAAATCTCAATCCAATTGACTTACCAACTTTATTTTCCTAAAAGTATGACATGGCGATGTTAATTTACATACGGAAAATGATTCGCATATTAAAATTTTCGATCGAGACACTCTAATCTATACATTAAACTGTGTATATATTTTGCTTTAACCGATTGTACATAAGAGTGTGCAAATCAAAACCTCATGTGTGCTTCATAGTGTTATTATATGTAAAAATGTTACACTTCATTGATTTGTGTTAACAAAAGCGATGCCAAGACTTTCTGTGAAAACATATTTATATTTTTAAGCGTCTACTTTCTCGTAAACGCATAATAACCCCTTAGTTAACATTACAAAATCATTTATTATCCAATAATACAAAAGAGCTGAAAAAATCTAATTATAAGAAAAAAGATAAAAAATAGATAAAGTGTAAGCAACCGTTAAATTAGACTAGTGGTCAGTAAGGTCGGCCCTGAGGGTGGGTGGGGGGCGATCCGCCCAGACATCAAACGAGCAAGGGCATAAATTTTTGGTGTTGTCCAAACGGTTTATGTGATGACGATGGTGTTGTGATGAATAAGTAGAACGACAAAACAAGTCAAAAATGAAAGAGTAGTCTTCATTCGACAAAAAAAAATAAGATCAAAATTCTTAAATAGACTGTGTGACTTGACAATATGTGCGACTCTATCAAATTCTTAAGCAAGGTCTTTTTTTTTTTTAATAGAAAAAAGATACTCAATAATTTGAGAGGAGAAAACAAACAAATGAATACGTGAGAACAAAAGTTAAGAAAGAGGAGGCGAATGAAGTCCATTCAATTTGTTTGATAAAGTTTTATAAAAAATGGGGGACAATTTGTTAAATTGGGTACTTGTATTCCGTTATTAGTAACGTTCATCTCTTCAAGGAATCCCTTTTATGACAGTCATCCCACCATTCCCACTCCTACTTACTTTAACCACTTCACTTGTTGTTTTCTCACGTATTCTTTTTATTGTATACTATTATATAAGCATTTACAATTGGCTGTCCCATAAAAATTAAAATAGAGGTGCAATCTTGGACCATCTCATCTTATTTTAGAAGACATCAATCATAGAGTGGACACATATCAATTCTTAATTAAATTCACTTTTAATTTTCAATTTGACATAATCTTTTTATCTATTTATGTTTTTTATGATCTAATCTTCATATATTTTCTAAATCGCGCGATCCTTTAATTCACATCATTTTTGATATATTTTAATAAATTTTTTGTTTTTACATTTTTTAGTGGGTTTATTTTGATTTTTTAACAACTTTAACTCTTTAATTGTAGATCAAACTTGATTCGTAAAAAGATATATACTTTGGAGGGACAATGTTTGATGGGTAGAGAGTGTGTGAGTCTTTATCAAGCGGAATGATGTTAATATGATGTTGCGGGAAAGTTACGGACACCCAAACAAAAGAATTCTCTAAGGGGTAGGGAATTGCGCGAAAACGAGTTTTTTTTGGGTTAGTAATTTTTATCGCCGCCGCTATGCGCGGGTATCCAACTAGTTTTTATAAATATTTCATTTCACTTTACAATTATTCTCAAACTTCAATGTACCTAATGTCCTTATTCATACTGTTTTTTTTTACTATTTAGTTCCTCAAATTTTAGTCTTAGGGGTTTAGATTGATGATTAGAGGGGCTGTTTAGTTTTTTGTTGGTAAACTGGCAGGGGCGGAGCCAGAAAGTTTTGCTCGAGGGGGCACACTGTGTTAATTTTTAGAAACTACACTACAAATTGGTTCGTAGGGGCGGAAATTACAAAAAAAGCCATTTATTTTAGAAATTATACTCTACAATTTTTTTCGCTAGGGGGGCACCTGCTCCTTGTCTCCGCCTCTGTAAACTGGTGAATATATATCGTTGGAATCAAAAAACAACAATCCAACAAGCAATCACAACCTGAATGGACATGCCCATACAGATTTTAGAAGCTTAACAAATGAAACATACAGACTTTTGAGAAATACATTCACCAATACTTCTAGACTAGAAAAAAAGGTACTAGCTCTAGGACTCCATGGAGAAACCTCTTCTTTGACTACATTTCCTTTACATACAAACACCCTTTGTGTGTTCAATCCTTGAACCCTAGAGCTACATTTCCAACACTTAAAGACTACACTACTTGCTTATAGATCTCAAGCTCGCTTCACTCATATGAAAGAAGACACTTATGGACACATCCCACCTCCAGGGACGGAACCAGGACACAATTGGACCAGGTGCATTTACGAAAATTTATACGAAACAAGGAACTCAAATTTTTGGAGACCAGGTGCATTAGGGAAAAATTTACACTACGCCGCCACAATTTAGAATATTTAACACCTAAGCCGCAAATTTCATGGGGGTCCCGGGACCTACCGGGGACACCCCATGGTTCCGTCCCTGCCACACTTGACTACTTTCCCTTTCCAATTGACCATAACAAAGTAGACAGTTGAAAGCATCATCTGCTCTCCACCATCAAACATCCAATGAGCCATAATGTGAATATCAAACTGATGCTGATCCAAAAACACTCGGTAGATATTATAGCAAGGGAACTTCCTTATTGGTCTTATACTAGGCCCTTTTAATAATCAAACTTCCAAAAACTATGGCAGCTCACATCCTCAATTAATTTCTTGAAAATTTGGTCTTAAAAAAAAGCCCATCTACAACCTGCCATCTTACTTGCAAGCAACCATCCTTATGGCATCTCTATAACTTGACTGCAAATTTAACTTGAATTGCAGGACATAACTATATTCTATCTTCTAGTTAAAACTAATACACACAATAACCGACACAGATTCATGCCAGAACATGGTCCTCTGCATATTCATAGACTGTTAATTTCCAATATCCCATGGGCATCTAACAGGACACGTTCCCTTTCATTACATTCATAGGCAACTTTCCATTTCTTAACTAAATTTCCATTCGTGCCCTCATCTCTTTACAGATAAGCTAGCTAACTTCAATCCCTCCCCCCCCCCCCCCCATCCCCCCCCCTCCCCCCCCCCCCATACATAGGTTTTATCATAGGCTGCAAGACATCTTTGTTTTCTCTTTTAACATTTGTAAAAAGTCTTTTGTTCACTTTCATTCCATATGAACTACACACAAGTTGCAAGCATAATTTCTTTTCAGGATACTTTTTGATAGGATTTTTTGTGCTTCATATTTTGTCATTATGTCACTATGCCCTCCCACTACTAGTTATTGCTTCTGACCAGTCATTTCTTTAATTATAACCCATATTCTGTTGGAATATTAGCATTAAAGTTTAGGTGGTTTAGTGAGTCAGGCAGGTTCTACACAAAGGGCAGACCATTTGCTTTCCAGGGTACCACTTTTGATGTCTATCCTGTGTTGCAAGTCTCCCTTGCACTGCAATCCACATTATAAAAGAGTGTTTGGGAGTACAGTTTGAAAACCATCTTGTCTCCAGTTTTTCCATTTTCTATTAGTTGAGTAGTTTACACATCTCCCATCATTAGTACACGGCATATAGGATTCTTCATTTAGACTAGGGGTGTTAGTTTTGTTATCAGTTACCACTAGGAAAAAAATTTGATTTATATTCTCTTTTAACACTTCAAGCTGGGGCGGAACCAAGGAGGTTTCTTGTCACAACATGGATTCTTTGCCGCATCGTAGTGTAAATTTTTTGGCGATAATAACAGAAAAATGTATGTAACTTGTAATTTTTTGTTTTATGTAGCCTCTTTTTCTTTGCTATTAAAAGTTTAAAACACACCGTTCAAATTTTGCTTTTGTGATTTTTGCGGACATCATTCTAACCTTAATACCACCAGTTTCACATCGAAGGGTAAAATGGTATTGTACATGAACAAAAATACACTCCAAATGTCAAAATTTGATAGTTTTGTGTTTGGATGAAAAAAAAAGGTCGCAGAACAACGGAAATGGTCAAGTTACTTGTTTTTTTTTATTATCCTTAAATTTTTGCCAAAAATCCTGATTTCTCCAAATTGAACCTGGTGCTAATTTTTTTTGTTATATGTTTGGTTTAGTTAGCCAATTATTTATGTCAAACAAAATTTATGCACTTGATCATTTATAGCTACCACTTACTTCAAGATTGAAAAAGTGGAGAGTAACCTAAAGTTCACATTTTTATTATCGCTTTGTGAAATGATGTTTAAAGACTTGTAAAATTTGTTTATTGGATGAAACCCTTTTTGGGATTTGTGATTTACAAGAATCTAGAACACGGGTAGTAACTACTTTGGAGATAATGTTGAATTGGGGGTATTTTTGGACTGTGGTTCATCACTAGAGCATTAGATGTAGTAAAACTATTGTAGGTGTTGCCACGTCAGCATAACACTGAACTACATTTTACCTGTACTCCAGAAATCTGGACCCCACTTAAACACACAAATAGACACTAATTGCAGCTTTGCCCCACCAACGCCGAAACTATAAGGCTAAAGTGTTGATAACGTTGGGGCTATGACTTTGTTATACTTCATGTTCTTATGGATGCCCACCCTGATACATGAATATATAGATGTAGTCAGAAAACGCGTAATGCCTCAATAATATGGATGCCCACCCTGATACATCCCACCATGAGGACCTCTTGGACTAGCCGGTGGCATGTTAGGTTGTGTTGGGTAGCCTGAAGATGGACCATAGTTTCCACTGTCAGCAAATCCCCCCTGAATTGGCGGCAATCTGTTCATAAGAGGCCTATAAACTATTTGCCAGGTATACTCCGGCGTAGCAGCAGCCACCGCACTGCATACACATTGTTGTATCCAGGACCAGCTGGATACCCTCTAGTACTACTGTGTGGAAGGGGGCCCCTGGTTTACATGCCTGAGACCACTACAGTTCCTGAGGTGGCACCTGGTTTACATAGCCTGGACCAATACCAGTTCCTGAAGGTGGCGGATTTTGATGAGGTAGCAAAGAAGGCCCACCTGGATAACCACTATATGATGTTCTCCCACCGGTAATCCATCATAACATTATATAATACAATCAGATCTGATAAGTACATTCAATTAGCAGTAAACAAATATACACTGGTTGTGTCTGGCCACGAGCTTTTTGGAGCATTTAGCATTTAGAATATAATGCTTCGTTTAGCTTTTGGATTTTGTTTAAACATTCCATTTTTGTTTTTGTAAAAATGGTTTACCGACCTTTAGGCCGCTAACCGAGGTTTAACCCGCCAAAGGATTCATACCACTTGGAATCAAAACAGGGTAAAGACAATCACTTTTGGGATTATAGCCCCTTCCAACTCGGTAATATGAAACGCTAATAAAGAAGCGTTTAGCTTAACTATCTTTACTCTTTATAATTACCGCTACAAACTATGCTATCAAACGCTATACCCTATATAACAATTCTCATAAGTGGCGCGATCGAGTGGTGGCAGACTCGGTACGCAGCTAGACACTCGTGTATTCGATGTACACTCGCGGCCGCACAGTACGGGCATAACTAGCCCAAAATTTTGGCCCAATTTTTTTTTTTTTTTTATATATACGGTGGTTACTGGTCATCGGCGAAAAAAAAATAATATTATACTCCCTCTTTCTTTTCGTCAAAAATAAGAGAAAAAAAAATTACGTTTACGACTTTCTATCGGTCAGTTCTAATAAGTAAATTCAATTAGCAGTAAACAAATATACACTGGTTGTGTTTGGCCACGAGCTTTTTGGAGCATTTAGCATCTAGAATATAATGCTTCGTTTAGCTTTTGGATTTTGTTTAAACGTTCCATTTTTGTTTTTGTAAAAATTGGTTACCGACCTTTAGGCCACTAACCCACGGGGTTTAACCCGCCAAATGGATTCATACCACATGGAATCAAACCGGGTAAAGACATCACTTTTGGGATTATAGCCCCTCTACCAACTCCGCAATATGAAACGCTAATAAAAGAAGCGTTTAGCTTAACTATCAATTTACACTTTATAATTACAGCTACAACTATGCTATCAAACGCTATTATAAAACAAACATCAAACATAGCCACTATTGAACAAACATAGAGTCAAGAATCTACCTGTATTCACAATCCCCGGCACTGGACCACGCGGCGACATCACCCCACCACCCGCTCTCCCCTTCTTCCCATCCACCGCCATCTTACACAGAACCTGATGCCCATCAATACTCTTAACCGAATCAACCACCGCCCTCCTGGCCCCCTCCTCACTCTTATAAACAAAAAACGCAAACCCTTTAGCCCTCCCAGACTGCTTATCAAACCCCAACGGCCCCTCCTCAATCTCCCCAAACGCGGCAAAACACTCCAACAACCTCTCACTCCCAACTTCCCAAGGCACATTCCCTACATAAACCTTCCTACCATCCACATTACTCGCCGTACTATCCTTAGCAGACGCCAACTGGGCGACAGTGATCCTACCATCAATTTTCTTACTAGGTTCAACCAAAGCCTTAACAGCACCATCTATATGTTTAAAAGTAACGAAACTGTAACACCCCACCCGAGAATGGGTCAAATGTCACACTTATGGCATCAAAACAAACGCAAGCGGAAGACTTTATTCATGCGCAACGCGCGGGTTTAAATTCTAATCGTTATAAAACAAAAACATCAAAACATAGCCTATATTGAATAAAAACATAGAGTCAAAGAATCTACCTTTATTCACAATCCACCGCTCTGGACCACAGCGGCGGACATCATCCAACCACCCGCTCTTTCCTTCTTCCATCCACCGAACATCATACAATATACATGATGCCTTATCAATATCTTCTGTAATCCGAGATTCAACATAGACACGACCTTCCTTGCCACCTCCTAACTTCGGTGTATATAACTAAAATAACGTCATACCCTTTAGCCTCCAGACTTGCTTAGAAAAAACCCCAAACGTCCCTCTTCTCTATCTCACACATTAACGCGCGATTAAACTACTCCATACAAGCCTCCCACTACCAAGTCACAAGGCTATTTCACCTACATAAAACCTTCTATCCATCCACATTACTCGCCGCACTATCCTTAGCAAGACGCCCAACTGGGCGACAGGGATCTTACCATTAATTTTCTTACTAGGTTCAACAAAGCTTAAATAAACCATTAAAAACTAATATGTTTAAAGTAACAAAACTGTAACACCCCACCGAGAATGGGTCAAATGTCACACTTATGGCATCACAACTGAAAAGCAAGCGGTAGACTTTATTCAATAAAATGCGTTAAACAATGAAACCAAGAAACGTTAAAGGAAATAAATTGTTAAAATCATCTGACTTCCAAACATAATAAATCCAATCTTCGAATGTCTAAGCGAAAGACAAGTTAAATTCTATGTCTAAACTACTTTAAATAGAAAGGAAAAGCTATCATCTATTCAGGTCCACTAAGAGCCTCCTAAGCACTCTTCAATCACTAACCCAGATTCCCTCCTTATTACTGCCGCGGTGAAAAAGAAATAGCGGCGGAGGAGTAAAGCTTCAGTGTGAAACGCAGATTATAAAGAATCTGATAGAGCAAATAACTATAAGTAAGCGGAATAGAATAACATGATTTCATTACCATCATTAGAACTGAACAAATATGTAGCCCAAACATAATACATATAGTAATGGCCACTCGAGCTCGAAACGAAATGTGTCATAAAGCATGCCACCGCTTAGACTAAATAATCATATTTAACATAGTAACGTGGTACAAGGGAGTTGCAATCTTCACAACCCCACAAATGTACCAGAAACGAAAATGTGCAATGAGGTGTTGGCCACCACACTATAGCATGCACATAAACATAAATTGAACAAAAATACATAGGAGGCATCCTACGCATTCTCCCTAAGATGCAGGAAGAGGAAGTAACAAAATCATTATTATGGCCAAGTGCATAATTAGATCACACGAAAGAAAGGAGAACGCCGTGGAATGATCACACGCCACAGTCAGTGCACGCCATTGGTTGCCTCATTGACGTGAGGACGGGTTCTGTTAGAACAGTTCTCTATCCATTAAGTTAATATAGTTACGCGTCGCATCTTGACTAACTACTTCATTCCAGCATTAACATACAAAATTAGCCAAAGACACTGATGCGTAAAGCATAGAATAGTAATAGAACCCTAAACACCGTTGTATAGAACACGTGCGATATCCGTTCAGTTTTGAGCTTATTAAGCTTCAACGAAGACAATCCATGCCAAAAACCCTCATCAACAGAACTCTGAAAAGGCGCAAATTGCAGAACAGGCCCGTTCTCGCTTCCAGCCATACTTTGAAATTATTATGCACCTGTAAAGTAACACAACGACAGACCTAAACAATTTAAAACTAGAGCCTGACCAGAAATCGGAACCACCCTAATCCAATCAGAAGTGTGATCGTCCATTTGAGATTGCCACAAAGCGATCTGTCGAGAAAATATGGAAAAAGTGGATTCTGCAGTTTGAGTAACACGTGTGAAATATATATGTGCTAGTTTCTTCATGAGTTTGGGGGCAGCGATCTCACTTGCACTACTCAAAAGGTCGGTCTCCATTTTCACATTAAACGCACACAAGGCATCATTGAATGCAGGCCGAGAAGCTACAATACCAGAATGTAGAAGCAACTTAGTCTGCAAGCTAGCAGACTGCAATCTAGACGCAGGGAATGCATAATTCAAAACATCACCTGCACAACTTTATTTTATATGTTCATATATCATCATCATTGTTACAATCAGATAAATCAAAGAGATAAACATCAAAATCATTTCTTTCTTCTTTTGTTATAATCGAATATCACAAAGACACTCAGTAAACTCTTACTTTTCAACCATTGACACCCAATCCACAAAAATGTAGTACAAGATCTTGATTGAAAAACCCACAAAAACCTAACAAAAAATCCTACGTAAATCTCTACAACTTATAAAACCACTTCTACACATCCTCATCAAACAGTCACCACTGGCATGACATCGCCACCACCTCTATATCTGGATAGATTTTTAACCACCACATAAACCGGCGGCCAACCACTACCACCTAACAACCATCCTCGTCGGGAAACAACATAAGCAACCCCGTCGTTGACCAGCCAGATCCGGTGTTGACCAGCCAAATCTGGTCACATAAATAATTTACCACCATCCTTATTCTTAGTAAACCTGTTTTTCAACTTTGATAACAATAGTGACCGCCGACTAACTCATGGTGTAGTTTTACTTATATTAACCACATCATCTGTGGTGGTGTTCATAAATAGATCTGTGGTGGTTGTTGCGGTGGTTGGTTGCTCCGGTTGGTAGTGATTCGTTGCCGCGGTTGGTGGTGGTTAGTTACTGCGGTGGTTGTGGGTGGTGGGTTATAAGGATCTATAATGGAGATGATGGCAAGTGGTGTTTATTACTGGTGTTCATTTAGAGTGAAAAATGAAAGAAAAAGTGATGTATTTGTGTTTATGATAAAAAGAAAAAGTATAAAAATAATATAATGAAAAAAGAGAGTGTAAGTTTATATTTAATAAAAATAAAAGAATTTTAGTTTGTGGGACCCATTTGTATTTTTTTATTTTAATGTTATCAAAAGACGAAAATACCCTCATAATTAACGTCAAACTAGTCAAACTAACGGGGTTAACAAAATTGGACTGAAAATGAAACGAAACTATGCCTTTTAGACCAAAACTAAAACTTTTTTGAATTTCGAACCATAAGTGAAAAACAAACCAAACCAACAAAAACCAAATTATTTACAATATGATATTAATTGCTTTGATTTATTTATATCCCAACAACAATAACATCTTGCAGCAAAACTAAAATCTTATGAACAATGGTTTTTATTTTCACATTTGCCTATATTGATTTCATAATAATGTTTTAAATTGTAATAGTAATTATAAGTCTTAAGCACGCACATGATTTATTTTAAAATTTTAGATTAATATATTGACATATAAATATTTGTCCGTTGTTTAATGTTTTATAATTTTGATATAAGTGCAACTAAAAATTATGCACGAGTTTTCACATTTTTTCATCATATATTAATATCGATTAATTTTTTTTATTACTTTTGTGTGATGAAGAATTTGAATTTGTTTAACTAGCATGATGTTGTTTAAATTTATTGGACACAATATGTGTGTTAATAACACGTAATGACTCTTCATAAAGTTAAAAGATAAAAATTTAAAGAAAAAAAATTTCGAATATTTTTATTAAAAGTTTGAATAAGAATTTATCTCAATACCCCGTGTTTATATTTTGTTAAGCTTATAAAAATGAAAAACATGAGTTGTTATTAAATACATTCCTCTGGATATTCATACTTAAAAACTTATAAAGATGTAGAGTAACATTGAGTTGGGTTAACTATATAGTAAATCACGTGTGCAGATTTAACAGATCAATTAGTAATCGAGCTATCATTGTGATATTTTTAATCCCGTGCATTTATACATGAATATAATTTATACATACAAATAACAACGTATTTGTTACTTTTTCAAAAATATAAAGTCCAGGGTTTATAAAGATTCAATTGCTTATTTTATAAACGGTCACACATAAAAAGTACAAAAAAAGAAAAGACCCGTTAGTTAATAAACGGTCTTTCAAAGGATAAACCCACATTGAGCACAAGAACAACAGCAAATAATAAGTGGTCTTTAATAGGATAAACCCGTTAGTTAAAAGTTTAATTAGGGGCCTCTATTACAATTTGTGAGATACTTTTCAGTTAAAGAAGTAGAACTACATAAATACTAGATGAAATTTGATAACTGTGTTTGACCGTAGACGAAGACATGCTAAAGTTGAGCTTCAGTTTGCTTTGCAATATAGTAACTCATAATTTTTAGCGACAGTTGTTGGTTGATGATTATTCTATACGACTATACTCTATGGTGATAAAACAGTATAATGGCCCTTCACGAGGGCACATATCGTTGCAAGAACTATTTTCTTTTCTCATATGCTATAAAACCATCATCCAGATTAGGTTGGTAAGAAATGCATTCTTTTAGAAGATTATTTTCAAATAAGACCGATTTGAACAAACGTTTTACGTATATACAGTTTAATTCAACTGAGAGTTCAGGTGACATATATGTTTTGATGTTGCTGATTGAT
>BQNB010152491.1:0-15767 GCA_026074375.1 Tanacetum coccineum
AAAAACTTGTGATGGATTTGCTTAACCAAGAGGATGGGCCGAATATGTTTAAATGGTTTCAACCGGGACTTAATATGACAAATTGACAAGATTTTTATGAGACGAGACCGAGATCAAACTTTATAAAGAATCATGGCATTTAAATTGTTTAATGGCTAGATTTGATATGTGAGTGTTAACTGACTACGGAGTTGATCGGGTATCATTTATTTGTGATTGAAGTTGAATTTCACGAAGGCGTGTACTTATTTTATCTTGAAGTTGGGGTTGGTTGGATGCATGACTTTCAATGATAACTTGCTCGTGCTTAAGATTTAAGTTGATGACTTGGTTTATCTAGTTTCCAAAAGTCAGGGTGGATGGTTGAAGACATGGATAACTATCACTTAAAGGAGTTACGTTGTAGTACTCAGTGTCACACGCAGAAGACGACGTGGATAATCGCAGGAGGTGATGAATGCCTCATACTTTGGGTGTATTGAGTACTTAGAGATTTGCATGGAGCATAAATTCTCTACACCGTTCTTCCAACATTAGTGCAAGCTTAAGTCACAAGAACAGGAAATTCTACTTCAATTTCAAGTTTGGTATATCGGGTTTACTCCATCAGTGGTCACTTCATATTGCCTACAAAAGGGTCGGTAAAAGATAGTCAGAGAGAGTTAATGAGTAGAGATCTGATGAGCAGTTGATTCTCATAGGATAGATGTGAGCTAATTTATTCTTCTCACAAGATTTCATGTATATATGCGTACAATGTTTTGCTGATTCTGAGGTATCAAAACCAGCAAGGGGGAATGAGACATACATCTGAACGCACAATGAGTACACGTGACAAACTTCATACCTTCTTCTTATTTGAGGTCATTCCGGGAAGACAAATGTCATAACCGAAGAGAAAATCAGTGTTTAACTCGTGGCTTTTGGTGTATTATTCCACCTACATGGGGGAAGAGATGTAAGAAACAATTTATGATGATAAAAGAGGTACATAATGGTGTGATGATTCCTCTATATAGTCAGTATCCTGCAGGAAGAAATGAGTTCATTCGGGACTTAGTTGACTTTGGTATTTTCATTTTGACTACTTAGAGGGTTTAATTGTCTACATCCGGGACTTAGCTAACCTTAGATGCTATAAGAAATATCATCATTATCATGAAGGAAGGAATGCACACGTCCGGGACTTAATTGACTTTGATGGTACGATTTCAACTTCATGAATAGGATAGAGTGTGTACTTTGGGTTCTTGGACTTCATACAATGAGACTGGTAGCATCATTTCAACTACATAGGGGAAGAGATACCTTGATATATTTGAGTATGCATTATTTAAACCTACAGGGGGAAGAAGTATGAGAAGATTTATTCAAGCGTGAGAAGATACGTTGCTGATCCAGTCAATGTTTCCCCAAACAGTTAATTACTAAGCTTATTATCAAAGGAGCAATATTTGATGTGGTTTGCTACTAATTTCGCTATGCACTTAATTATTCTAAGCTTGAAAGAAAGCTTTGAAACTGCTCAAGAGAGGACCGCTTGTTTGGGGGAAAGATTTGAAAGCTTCTAAATGAAGAATATGTGGCATGAATTGGGGGGAAGCTAATTCAGAAGCTTCTCCTTTACCAGAAGTGTATGGGTTACTTAGTTCGTGCCTATTATAGTATTTCTCCTACAAAGATAATTCGTATTGGAGTGTAGACATGACGTCAACGGTCACAGAAGACATCATCAGCATTGGAAGCTTCTTGGAAGTTCTTGTTCTTAATCATTATGTACTTGTTAGGAAAATATTATAAGTAATTCCGTCTATTGTCACATGGGGGAAGATTGTTAGGATTTCGTTTTATGTGGCGACATGACAGAATTACCATAGTTTATCATACCACCATACGTAGGGACTAAACTTGTCAACTTAGCATACTTATGTATTAGATGGTGGTATAAATACCCCTCCATTGCTTCCATGGAAGGGTGAGACACTTGTAACATTTTCACTTTTCATATATTTTACACACATTTGTTTCTCCCTTTACTTTCTCTCTCTAAAGATGACTACCATATGGTTTGATTCACTAATTCCACCGGATCAACGATTCTTTTATATTTAACAAAAGAGCACTAGTGGCGTTTGTACGTTCATGGGATGTTGTCTAACATCTTGGTTCTCTAAGAAACAAACGGCCCTTGCTATCTCCACGACCGAATCCGAATACGTTTCCACCGAGAAGGTGTGTCAACAAGTACTATGGATGAAACAAGCTCTCATCGACTACGACGTACGACTCGACGACATTCTGATAATGTGCGACAATAAAGGCGCCATCGACTTAAGTAAAAACCCCGTCCAACACTCTAGAACTAAACACATAGAAATACTTTACCATTTTCTTCGTGACAGCATCCAAAAGGGCAACATTTCTATCGAGAAAGTTGCATCCGAAGATAACTTAGCCGGCATATTAACTATGCCTTTAAAACGTGAACAATTTAATTATTAATATTAGGTTTAGGAATGATGGAACATATCCCCGATGATGAATCACCATCCTCCTAAAAATAATCGTAAGCATAAATTTAATGGAGAAATAATCATTATTCAAAAGATGTTTATTCTCATTACATGTTCCAATTACAAATTTTGAAACATGAACATAAGATCGAGATTAGAATTTTAATAGATTACGAAAATATCAATAAAATAACCATACATATTTTCTAAGTCTACATGTTTAGCCACATTTGGTTATAACATTAAGGGTTCGTTTGGTAGGACGAAATGAAATATCAAATGAATGGAATAACCGACGTAATGGAATAAATAGTGTAATGTAATGATTCATTACCATTGTTAATCATGTTAGGTTTGTATGATACGACGTAATGGAATCATTATGAAAAGACTAAAATGCCCCATTAATGATTGGAAGTTAATTTAATATGTTAGTTAATGATGGAGTTTTATGTAATTTGATTCCACTACAAGATGGAATAAAAAAAGTAAGGGGCCCCTAAGGAATGGTTTTGGTGTAATGGGTCATTCCTTTTAATGAATCATTACATTCCATAAATGTAAACAAACAACATTTTTTTATTCCATCGTAATAATCTTTTCCATTCCCCCTTTGATTACAACATACCAAACACTACGTAAATTACGAAATCGATCGTAAAGACGAAAAGAATAATCATCGAATTGCAACTCGCACTTGTATTGACGATGTTTGATTACGTCTAAATGTTTAAAATGTTTGTGTTATTACATGCTAAAAGTTACATGCTAAAAGTTAACACACTCCTAGTAGGAACGATCACGTTGAAATTCCAATGGGAAATTCACGACAACTTCAACGTAATTCTCAAAACTTAGACATCGACTCCGAAAATTTAATCACAACATATTTATAACACATATAAGCCTCTCCAATTGTCAAAATGATAACACCAACGCTCAATTAACGAGAAATGAATCCTTGCCTAATTTTTTCATGCTCACGGATCAAGGGATCTAGGAGACCCAGATCCGTATTTGATTTTGGTAGATCCGTCTGTCAGACAGAGCGGGTATATGACTATTTTTGAAATTTTAGGAGCACATATATCATTATCCAAACACTCTTAATGCACGACAAACACAAGCCATAACCATAATCATCACCAAATCGGCAATTGGAGCAACGAATCTCAAAGATTAACAAGTACACATCTATGACAAACATCAATTGTAAGTGATTTCACTTTAATTTCTTCTTAATTATGAATCTAGGGTTTCGTTTTTGCACAAAACCTAAAAATTTGAGGATTTTAATTTTTCGCTTGATTTATGCATAATTTAGACTAGGATATTATAATGTATAACTATTTTGCTTCTCGTAGATACCAGGATTGCATAATTGAATTTGTTTGTGGAAATCACATTTTAGCGAAACCCTCAAATTGAGTTTTTTCAACAAAATCCTCACGTCTAGGAATTTTTGAAACAAATGTTGTTTAACAACATTGTTAATACAAAGTTAACTATCTTCATCATGCTTTTGATCTCTTGAATGATTATCCAAATTGCATAATTCATAAGCATTTTCAACACATTTAATTTGAGCAATATCAAACTTAGGAGTGTTTTGGGTTTGCTTATTGTTATTTTTATTTTAGTTAAGCAAATCCACATTCTTCGCATATAGACACACATGTAGTGATGGAATAGTTTTCTATTTTTTTTTCATTTCTTTATTGAAATCACTATAAATTATTTACGTACCAAAAAGCCAAGCGAATATCAACAAGATCACCAAAAACAATTGAATATGCTCCAAAAATATACTGTGATCCTAACATGTCCGAGGAACTCAGTGAGATTTATAAAACTCTTGAAAAATGGTTTGTTCATGAGGGGAGAGCCATTGACACCTCTTTCTACCAAGATATGACCCAAGAAACCTTATAAAAATTCAATAGGATAGGTTTTGAATGCCTCCTCACTCTAGATGAAGAAATATTCCCTTGGTTCATCATGGAATTCGACAAAACCTTGCGTCTTGATATATACTTGGAACCCTATAACCACCTTTTCATGACATTTGATATCAATGGACATGAATTCAACATCTCCTTAGATCAATTTGCTGAGCTAACATCACTTCAAAATCAAGGTATTTGTCTCTATTCTGATGCTTTGTCACTTGATCAACTCGAAAACACCTTAGAGCAAGTTCCTCTATACAATTTTAAACCTTCACCTCTACCGTTGCGCGACCGCTCCTTACTCGTGACCTAGGCTCTGTACCTAGTCTAGCTAGATAGAACCGTGGACCAGATCAATTTGCTGAGCTAACATCACTTCAAAATCAAGGTATTTGTCTCTATTCTGATGCTTTGTCACTTGATCAACTCGAAAACACCTTAGAGCAAGTTCCTCTATACAATTCAAACCTTCCTCCTATTGAGGATATTCATGCTAGGATTCGTAGAAGAGTGACCTTTGAAAAACAAACCAAACAAGGAATGGTGCAAAAATTACCAAACCAAATTGAAACAAATGAATTTCTTGATGACTTGAAACCATCTGAGCTTGTCATTAGGGAGAATGCATATGTTGCCATAGGGAATAAAGACCATGTTCAATCATCAATTGCTTTGATGTTATATTGCTTGGAGGTTGGTAGACCATACAGTCTCGCCTACTTTGTAATTAGGCGAATGGACTACTTTAGAGATCGTGTTGATAAAGTCCTACCATACGGTATGATTTTAACTCGTCTCTTTAAGAACCTTAAGGCAGCCATGGAAGATCATCCCTTTGATGACCATTACATCCTTGTTCCTAGAAAAATGTTACCCCTTAAGGCAAAACAACCTAAAAGACCACCACCTAAGAAGCCAAGAAATGTAGGTAAGTATAAACAAGCCTAACTACCCTCCTCCTCCTCATCCGAATCAGCCCCCTCGGACAATGGAGATTTGCCTAACACCAAATTCTCACCTAGGCCATACCATAGGGCTCTCCCCGCTCGTGAAAATATGTTAAATGAAAAAAGGGAGACAAGCAGGATGTTCAAAAACATGGCTCAGGCATTGCATAACATGGGAAGGATGTCATTGATGGGATGGTGTAACCTTTGCCCTTTTTGTGTTCTGAATATTTCATTTATAGTCCTTTGACTATTTGACTTTTGTCAGTTTATTTAGATTTTTGTACCGTGTTGACGGTGGTGATTGTATAAGATATGTTATGAATTGTGGTTTATTGTGATTAATAATCCCTTTTGGAAGGTATTATTGTGTTATGTGTATTCCAGGTGGTTTGACCCGTAAATTTTGAGAAATACCAAAAAACGAGTCCGACACGTCCGTTAATGTCCAAATGAGTTTTGAAGGGTGTAAAGTGAAAATATGTTGTGTAAATACTCTAGGTTAATGGAAAAGTATTTTTAAAGTGAATAAAAATGCTAATTAACTTTGGGGTAAATTTTACGGTTGAGTTTTACGAGTATTTAAGTGATCCCGACACGAAAAGAAAGGCCCGAGACCCCATGGGATACCATGGCCGATCAAAAGAAGACTAGGGAGACAAGGTGGCTTAATTTTAGCTAACCTTGTCCAAATTGTACATAAGATGCTTTCCTTATCCTCATTTTTACACATAGTTAATTTTCAAAATCAAAAAAATATTATCTCCCTTCTTTCTTGTGTTCGTCCGCACCTACAACACACACACTCTTATAATTTTTAAAGTTTGATCAAGAAAACAAGAAGACATAAATATTTGGGGTTGATTCTAGTGTTTGGTTATTCATTTAAACAACGTTTGAGTTTTTTGGCTCGTGTCGAAATCTACAAATTTGAAGATTTTCTTGTAAGTTTTCAAATTTAAATTTCGTTTGTTCTTTTGAGTTTATTTTGATGCATAGATGTTAGTTGTACAAGTTGATCGTTGTGAAAATCGATTTTTGAAAGCTAAATGAATAAAAAAGGGTGGTGTTTGGTTTATGAATAGTAAAAAGGAAAAAAAGGGTTTATATAGTTTTGATGTTGTGGTCGTGATGGTTGAATAATATATGATGATAGAATGCTTATTTTTTATAGTAGCTTGTATGGCTTATTCGGGATTATTTTTAAGCTATTTATTGGCTTATTTAAGCTTATATGCCACGTGTAGATTCCCAAAATCACTAGGAAAGTGATTTTGATTATTTCTGTGTTATGGCGTATGTTGTGGACTATTTTTGAGGCTTATGGTACTAACCAAAAGCGATATGTAGCTTAATAGCTTATTTTAAAGCTTAATATACGTATTTTGGAGTTTATGGACTCACGGCCCAATAAGTCTATTTGAGCCGCGGCTTAATGGGAGGGCTTATTGTGGTCCGGATTATTTTTACATATAAGTATAAACTTATATATGTAAATGGACCTTGGTTTTGAATTTAAATAGTATTTTGGACTTATATATGTCCTAATGGACCATTGTTGGGCCTTAAGGCCCAATAAGCGATATGTAGTAGTTATGATAATTTTGATGGACTTTTGAAAGTGGAAATGTATTTACGAAGTGATATTGAACGATATTTTGGGAAAAACGTGCTGGTAAGCGTTAAAGATTGAAATTTTGGGATTTTATCGAAAAGTGTCGAATTTGTGAAAAATGTTGAAAAATAAGGTTTTAAACCTTGGAAAACGTTGTATAAACGTACGGGTCATGTCGAAATTTCATAAAAAGTTTATACTTAGAAATTTTCTTAAAAACATGATTTTTGATTTTAAATAATAAAATAATATTTTATTATTTTATTTTATTTATTTAATAAATTTACTAAAAGACGAAAAATATAATTTTTCTCGAAACTTCTCTAAAGTGTTTATTATGAGTAAACGTTTCATTTTCAACCGTATAATGATTATTTTGAAGTGACTAAGGTGTACCGAATGGACTTGTCGAGATATATTTATAATTAATAATTATAAATATTTATTATATTACTTATCTATTTACGCTAAATAGTATAAGTATGTATTATCGAGGAATGAGATTGATATGATTGTGGAGTTAAGTCGTCAACCATCACACCACTAAATTGTTTTGGGTAATTGTACAACGCGTCTAAACTCTATGCATCAAACGTGAAGATTGTTTTGGAATTAGATGATTAAATTGGGACATTAACTGGACTAGGTCGTGTGCGGGCGTCGTTGCATTTGCTTGTGTGATTATTGGAGCGGATAGGTATGCCTACCCAGGTTTATGTGTGGTCCTGCCCTAATTTTAGTGCTCCAGCTGGTAGGCCCTTTAGGTGCGTAAGTGACATGTGGTTATTGATTAGCGGTGATGCTAAGGTTGTTTGCATATATTCACTGTCATATAGCACTATTGTCCACTGTTGAAATATTGGCACAGCTTTTGGGTTTAAGGTCAAACCTACGAGCTCACCAACATTATTGTTGACGTTTTCGAGTATCATTTTCAGGTGAAGTGAAAGAAGAGTAGTTTGGTGATTGATAGCAGACTTAGAAGTATCCCGTGTGGAATTTTGTATGAAGTCTTGCTTGCTTGTTGTTTGATTTTAGTTTCGGATGTTTGAATAAGTTTGGATTATGGTCCCCTGTGTGGGCATTTGAATAATTGTAAGAGATTGTGGATTTTAGTTGCGATTTGTGACATCACTTGAGTTTGTTCAAGGTTGATGGTCTTCATAGCACTTGGAGTTTATGCAATGTAGTTTTCTCTATTTTGTATCTTGTGTTATGATTGATCATTATGTTGCATTCCCGAGTTTCCGCCATTGTCGAGGTGTGACAGATGGGATGCATGAACAAATTTTATTATTGTTATTTTTATTTGCTTTAAAGTGTTGGATTATTGACATGTTTCTAGCTTAAATGCTTTGGCAGGACATTAAAATTTGCTACTTGCTTGCTTTGCTATCTTCATGAATGCTTTTAGTGGTCGTCTTTTATAAACTTGTTGATAAATGATGGAAATTTGGCTGCAAAAATAGGGTTCTGGTCTTTTTTTGACCTCTCACGGATCGAATGATCTAACAACACCGAGATCCGTCTTTGGTTTAGGCAGATCCTTCCAAGCCCAGGCGCCAAAATTCAATATATATGATTTTTTTAACTTTTTCTACCTTTTCTTATATTCATGATATATGATCCTAAATATGATTTTGTACCTTATAATAAAACATATCTTCCATATAATCCAAGAACCTTCATGTAAAACACTTCACCACTTTCACCTTATAATCATCACCCTCAACCTCATTTCACTTCACATTTCTTGCAATTTTCACATACACATATCACTAGTTCATCACCATGACTAGCTCATCCAAGACAAATTCACCCAACTATAAGAGAAAAACCACAAGAATCCATGTCAAATAACCCAATTATATAAACCTTGAATCCTCAAGCGAGGAACACCACATCGAAAGAACACTATCACCACCTCAATGAAAGAAATCTCTTTCTCCACCAAATGCACCATCAAAATCTACTTCTAGTAGGAGCACCTATCAAACCACTTCATCCTCTCCTAGTGAGTCACCAACACTAACTCCTGTTGCTCCACCACCAAAGCTAAGGTTTGTCATACCAATGAAGCTTAAACCTTAATAACTTCCATCACAACAAACACCACCTCACAACTCACATATTTCAACCATTGATAATTGGCCACCGGGTCCATCAAATCCGTCACCACCACCTCGTTTCTCACATACACCACCCGGATTTGAAAATCCACCACCACCTCGTTTCTCACATCCACCACCCGGATTTGAGCATCCACCACCACCTCAACCATTGTTGGTTAATATCAACAACCATTTACCTCAACCAGAAAACATCCAACACTTGCCACCAAACATGGGAAACCAACAACTCCCAAACCCTCCTAACAACATCTTTGATTTTATTCATCTAGATAATTAGCCTCACCTTTACAACATGTTTTTTTCAATGTTGTAGCACTACTAGGCATGAAATTCACATGCTACGGGAACGTGTTAACTACATGTTTTCCTACATCCGACACCATCTTGGATCTTCATCTAACCCGCCATACTTTTCGCATTAAACGCCTTGTTGTGTTGCCACCACCAAATCGGATTATATGGGAGAAAACGTTTATCCCAAGATTTAGAATTTTTAGTTTTTTATTTTTTAGTTTATTTTTATTTTTAGTTTATTTTTATGTTCAATTTTATGTTTCTTCCCTTATAAAGGAATTAACATTATTATTTGTTGTGTCGTGATGATGGTGGTTATTTTTCTTATATATACGCATGTGTTGTTGCTATATATATATTTTCTTGTCTACTAACTTTGTTTTGTAGCACGCCTCCATAGCTTGATTCCTTGGTGCCCCAAACAAGGGGAGCATTTTCAATACGTCTTATTTTTTACTTTGCATTCGTCACGTCGTTACTTTGCATTCGTCAAATACGTATTGCAACAACGCCTCTACAACACTTTTGCTTCGACAAAAAGGAGGAGAAGATACATAAACTCAACTAATAGATGCTTATTTTTGTACACTTTTAATCACTATGAGTTTATATTTTGTCATCATCAAAAAGGGAGAGATTGTTAATACAAATATTCGTGTAAAAATGATATTTATATTTAATGATCTTTGAGTTTTGATAATAACAAATATAATGTCATACTACGTAAACAAGTTATTTAGTCGTAAGTTTACTTGCCCACGACAAATCACTTAAGGTATGATATGACATTATAAAGCGTAGTTAATGATCAAAGAAAAATATTTTTTCTTGCATGCAAAATTAACCATTTGCATAAACCATTACTAATCAAATGATTTCAAGTAACCACATGATTGGTTATAAACTAGTTATATTAATCAATAAGACAAAATATGATTAACCATAAATGGAAACAATCTTTCCAAATCTAGAAAATCTTTCTATTTTCATGTTAAGAAATATTTTCTTCTAAAATAATCTAATAAATCTGATTTTTAAGTACATAAGAATATATTGTAAAGATTTGGGGTTAATCACTAAAATACAAAATAACAACTATCTGCCTCACACGGATCTACCATAACCAAAGACGGATCCCGGCTACGGCAGATCCGTGTAGCTAACAGGTTGGCCAGATTTTGAATTTCAAAATTGCCTATAAATTGGAACCAAATATTTTCATTTGCTTCACCTTTTTCCATCTTTTCTTTTGCATATTTATTTTCTCTCATACATTCTTTGATCATTCTACTTATTATATAATCTATTACAAGTGATCCAATTATTTCACTCTTTAGTGAAGAACACAAAGAAGACTTCAAGCTTCAAGTGTTATTAGTTTAGTTGAGTCATCACACTTGTGATATTTATCCACCTTCATATATTTGTCTTGTGTTATCATATGTGTATGATAGGTTAGTATTTTAGGCCTTAAAATACGTAGTGTGTTAGATTGGTTCTATCTCGAAGTAGAACTTGGTATTTAGCTTAGTACTGAAAAAAATGTAAGCGACGTGTACGGTTTTCTTCACCTTAAAGGTGCTTGTTGACATAGTGAAGAAAACTTTCGAATTGGGTACTCGGAGAGTAGAGTAGGAAAAAGAGAAGCTTCGTAGCCGAACCACTATAAATCATCATGTCTTTTGTTTGATCTTTCCTATCTTTACTTATTTATATTCCGCATTTACTTACTTACCACATCACTATCATATACATACGTGTATATCTATTGATTTCACATAAATAGACAATCTAAGTTTTAATTTTTAAAATGGTAAAAACTATTCAACCCCTTTCTAATTTTTACAAGTTTTGTACACAATAAATCCACTTTAAGCTAATTAAACTTGATGCTTCATCATCCTTTTAAATTCGGTAAAAAGAAATAAATTGACCCACACCCTCTAAACTTTATGTTATAACTCCATCCTCATTATATTGCATATAGCTTTGATATATCCTTCTACATTATATTCTTACATATCCTCCTACACACAATAATATTATATTTTT
Organism: Tanacetum coccineum; assembly: GCA_026074375.1. Taxonomy (NCBI): domain Eukaryota; kingdom Viridiplantae; phylum Streptophyta; class Magnoliopsida; order Asterales; family Asteraceae; genus Tanacetum; species Tanacetum coccineum. The sequence continues at coordinate 11,503 of BQNB010152491.1, forward strand.
TTCTTCACTTATTATCTCTCTGCATACAAACCGTCCATTCTGACACTTATCAAAATCTTGTGAGTAGGAATAAAAGTAAAAGGAACTAGTAGGAGGAAATAGAATTTCTCTATTGCATATTATATTACTGCTAGCATTTTTATCACAAAGTCATATACCTATTATCATCCGTTTCATTATCTTAGATAATTTATTAACTACATACGAGCATGTAATTAGTTATCATTGCTTTTTCGGTATACCTTATCTAAATGAGGACCCTAGGGGTATTATTCGGTTCGGATTGATCGAATTTCGTGTTATTCGAGGTTTTGAAGAAATTTTTATTTGATCTGAAATCCATTGGAATATGAGTTTAAACATTCGGATTCGATTTGTTTAGATATTGGGTTATTTGAATATACGTTTAGATATCTGAATAAGGCAAAATGATAAAATCACATGAATAATACATATAATCATTTCTCATGTTAAAAATGAGCCAAAATGAAGGAAAAAAAACCACATACATTACTAATTCATGACATCATCACAACAAGAAAAATGGGCTATAACGACAACCATAAATTCGTCACCAATGGTGGTAAATTCGTCACTAAATCGATTTAGTCACGAAAATCAAAGTGGTCACTTGTCATTACTATAGCCCCGTCACAAAGTGAAAAGTGACGAAATTGGAATTTGACACTAAATGGTGACGAGGTTAAAGTCGTCACTCGGAGTGTGTGACAACCCACTTCTTCACATGTTTTCGTCACTAAATTGGTTAAAAATTGTCATTATTGACGAGATTAGCGACCGAAATGAAGTAACAAATCTTTTTCTCGTCATTATATGGTCTTTTTAGTGACCAAAAAAATTGTCGTCAGTTATCTTTTGTTGCTATGGATGTTTTTTCTTGTATCTGTAGCTGAAATCTTTTAACTTAGCTCCTCTTTAAAAATGGCGCTGGAGATTATTTTCTAATCCTAATGCTCTTTGGGTTAAAGGTTTCACGGTCACGAAGGCGGCTTTGGTCTCAATGACAACATTTCGAATGGTAATTGGTCTAAAATTGTTGGTTCTTCTAATTATCTTTATTCGAGTGGTATTTTTCCTAGTGACCCCATTCAGTTTCGGGTGGCATGTGGTACCTCGATTAACTTTTAAAAAGATCTTTGGACTGGTAATGCCCCTTTATATCTTCGTTATAATATACCTTTTCAACTTGAACAAGACAAAGACTGCCTTATTTCTGATCGTTTCAATAACAATCATTGGTTTTGGAATTGGTAATGTCTACTCTTGGGAGCTCACAATTCTGCATATCTCAATGACCTTCTCAATGAGATCAACCAGATTGACTTCACCCCCAATTCTGATGTTTGCTCCTGGTCTATTGCTAATGACGGTGTTTTTTTCAGTTAGTATCACTCTACATCACATTGACGCTCCACAGTGGATAATCCGACTCAATGGGACAAAACCTTTCCTCGCAAGGTAAATATATTCATGTGGCCTTTTATGCTTGATAGGCTTCCGCACAAGCTTAACCTTTCGTCCCGTGAAATTGACATCATAAAGATCCCGTGTCCTTCTTGTAATGGTAACGTAAAATCTCATAACCACATCTTCTTCGAATGTGTTATTGCTATGGATATTGGGAATCTTCTTCATAATTGGTGTGTTATTCTGTTTCCTCCTCTTACTTCATATGAGCATTGGAAGGATTGGTCTGGTTCATGGCATGTGTCTAAAGAGAAGACTCGTCGCTTATCTATTATTTTTGCTTCCTCTTTTGGTGGCTTTAGAGGTATCGTAACAGTATCACTTTTTGCCAACATCCGATAAGGAAAAGTGACATTTATGATAATATTCGTTCTTCCGCCTTCTCTTGGCTTTATCATAGAGGTCACATGTCTTGCAGTTGGGTTGACTGGCTCAAATCTCCTATGATGGTCTCGAGTATTGTTTCGTGTTGATGGGTTCCGTTTCTTACTATAGGTTGCTTCGCGATTCTTTGGACGTTTGGCCCATTCTAGTTTTATGATTTTTTATTGCATCTTTTTCTTGAGGCTTGTTTGGGTTTGCATAAAAAATAACCCAGAGTGAAAACCGTGGCTCAGCCTCCGTGGGTAGGGATTTGTCTCTTGTCTTGGTTCGCTGTAATTGGCAAGAGTTTTTTCATCCTTTTTGCAGTCCTGGCAGTTAAAGTTCTTGGGAGGTTTCAAGAATGTGTAATTTTGTTTATTTATAGATTTGTATTTGTACTATTCAGCTTCTAGTGTCTTACTAGAAGCTTTTTGAATATAATTTTAGCCGTTCAAATAAAAACTAACAAAGCATCAGCATTTGACCTTTCAAATTATTAATTACGAAAGGCATTGACATTTTACTGAATAATGATACACATGCCAAGCACTAAAAATTCAACCTATTGTTTATTTATTAGATGTCCTATTCGGGTTATTCGGATGTATTCGAATCTGAATAAGGACATATTTTTCATCTGATACCCCATCTGAATAAAAGTTAGATTATTCAGATCGATTTGAATAACCCGCTTAAGATCTAAAAATCCAAATAACGAGATATGATTAAGCGGCTTTAGGCTTTATCACTAGGATGGTCACTTGTTTGCAGTTGGGTTGACTGGCTCAAATCTCCTATGATGGTCTCGAGTATTGTTTTGTGTTGATGGGTTCCGTTTCTTACTATAGGTTGCTTCGCGATTCTTTGGACGTTTGGCCCATTCTAGTTTTATGATTTTTTATTGCATCTTTTTCTTGAGGCTTGTTTGGGTTTGCATAAAAAATAACCCGGAGTGAAAACCGTGGCTCAGCCTCCGTGGGTAGGGATTTGTCTCTTGTCTTGGTTCGCTGTAATTGGCAAGATTTTTTCATCCTTTTTGAGTCATCGCATTATAGTTCTTGGGAGTTTCTAGAATGTGTAATCTTGTTTATTAATAGATTTGTATTTGTAATGTTCTGCTTTCTAGTGTCTTACTAGCAGCTTTTTGAATACCTATTTTCAGTCGTTCAAATAAAAACTAACAAAGCATCAGCATTTGACCTCTCTAATTATTAATTACAAAAATGATTGACATTTTTACTGAATTATTGATTAAATTGCCAAGCACTAAAAATTCAACCTATTGTTTATTTATTAGATGTCCTATTCGGGTTATTCGGATGTATTCGAATCTGAATAAGGACATATTTTTCATCTGATACCCCATCTGAATAAAAGTTAGATTATTCAGATCGATTTGAATAACCCGCTTAAGATCTAAAAATCCAAATAACGAGATATGATTAAGCTAGGTTATATATTATTAGATTGACTTTAATACCATTGTAGCGTATTAGTGGTCACCCACATAACCTATAAAATGTGCACAACGGATAACAACCAGATAAAGGCATCAGGAGCGGACCTAGGGGTTCTCGAGGGTTCACGGGACCCGATTGATATTTGCCGTGTAGTGTAAATTATTCGTAAAAATTCTCGATTTTTTCAAAATGACTTGGTCCCAAAACTTTGTGTCACATAAATATTACTTAATCCACTAATATGTGAAACAAAAGATAAGTTTATTTACCATCAAAACCATTTATACTCATAAAAAATGGTGCACATAATAACTTAATATTCTGAGTCCGCCCCTGAAAGGCATGCAAACGAAACACCTAATAACAGATATCCCAATTAGTGATATAACATAATCTAACACATATAAATGGTGTTTATGATTACTTATTATTTTTCTTGCAGTTATGTAACCTCCACGACATTCACAGCTTACATGAAATCGTCTTATTCTTGATCTTGATGCTTTAGTCGACTAGCTAGAGTTTCTTGGGGAAGAATTACCACTTGAATGGCGTAAGTTATCCACTGATGCGACAGATTGCAACACCGAAGTTTTACAATCCTCCTAGGATAATCATTGTAGTATAGGCAAGACTCGGGGGATTGATCGTTCTCTATAGGAACAGTGAGGTAGGTTCGAATTGTGTTTTACTACGATCTAAAGGTTGAGAAAAGAGTATTTTTGTATTTTTATATTTTTGAAAAGCAAGTAAAATCAATATGTTGAAGGAGGTGGTTTTAAACTAAACTAAACTACATCTAATTATGCAAGAAAAATAAAAGTTGTGGGAACTCGTATAGGTAAACAAACGTGTAACATCCGAGAATTTTCGAATTTAGAATAACGATTTCAATCTTTGACTTTTAGGATCTGGCTTGACTTATAAGAACGACCATCTAAATCACGTTTTCAC
>BQNB010152492.1:0-15767 GCA_026074375.1 Tanacetum coccineum
CTTTACATCCATATGGTAGATGATCATATTCATATGAGCAGCAAACGCGAGAAATATTCGAACAACTTCTAGTCTAGCTATGGGAGCAAAGGATTCTTTGAAATCAATTCCCTCTTCCTGATGGTATCCATGAGCTACCAATCTAGCCTTATTTTTCAAGATTCCCCCCCTCCTAATTCATCCAATATCACCTTGTATATCCATTTTAAGGTGATAACCATCACTTTATCTGGATGAGGAACAAGTTTCCAGACTTTAAGCTGTTCAAATTCATTCAACTCTTCTTGTATTGCCTCAATCTAGCATGATTGAGTTAGTGCATCTTTGTACGTCTTAGGTTCAACTGAAGTTAGGAAGGCATCATAGTAGCAAAACAGGGCTTGTTCGTGTAGTTGGATTCTCGTAGAAACAAGTCTGGAAGGGTTACCAATTATGTTTTGTAACAGATGATCTTTTGTCCATTTACCGAGGTGTTATAAGATTGGAGCATCTGAGTGTGCAGTAATAGGAATAACATCCGATGATGAGGATTTTTCAGAAACAGTTTCTAGAATTGGAATGCTAAGATAAGCATCGTTACTTATATGTATGTGAACTCTTTCTTCGGCACTGAGAGGTTTACATGGGATTGTGTTGGTGGAGTGGATTGAGAAGTACTTGGTGAAGTTCATCTTGATCAAATCTGTGTTGAGGAAGGTAAACCAGTGACTTAACAGGAGCTGGAGCTGCTACTTCAAGATCTGGAGAGACAACACTATCTGGAGGAGAGAAGAACTCATCAAACAGTGGCTGAAACACAAGATCCCATTCATGCCTCCATGGTGGTACAAATGGTGCGAAAAGAGAAGGGTTTAGAACGAGTCCTAAACTGGGTGTTGCAAGAGTCATGTCATGAAGCACGGGTTCTAAACTGCTTTGTTTAGAAGCCATTGCCGTCAGCTCATCAAAATTGACATGGATGGTTTCAATGGTTTTTTGGGTACGTCAGTTGTAAATACGGTAAGCTTTCTTCTTAGGTGCATATCCAATGAAAATACCTATATCAGCTTTAGCTTGAAGTTTGCCCAAATTCTCACTATCATTGTTTGGATAACAAAGTGCACCAAAGACATGTAGGTACGATAGATCGGGTTTTCGGTCATGTAAGAGCTCATAAGAAGTTTTTCCATGGCGACGTTGTATAATGGATCGGTTTTGGGTGTAACATGTTGTAGAAAAAAAAATATTTTTAACAATGTCTGCTCAGCCCATAGAAATAAAGAGCTTTTACGTAGATCTACACATTGTTTGAGCGCTTCAACAAGAGTATGATTCGCCCTTTCAAGGACAACAATTTTTTTTGGAGATCACGCACCGATGTTTCATGGAGATACCAAACACTCTCATAATAGCAATGCAGAGTTTGATTGGTCAAACTCAGTTCCATTTTCTTTACGTTGTTCTGACAGGTGCATTCAGTATAAACTCTAGCAGCTTACATCCTTGATGCATAGAACTTCACCCATGTGAACGAGAGTAATCATCTACACTGCCGAGGGATGTACTTTTTTCTCATTTATACTTGCAACACGCATAGGCCCACAAAGATCCATGTGCAGAAAATATAGTTTTTCTTGATTGGTGTCTTCAGATTTGGCTTTATGTGATTGTTTCTTGCTTTTTCCCATGGCACAAGCAGAACATAAGTGGTCCTTTTCGAATTTAAGTCTAGGAAGACCACGTACTAGACCGTATCTGGCCAAGTGGTTAATAGCACCAAAATTTAAATGAGACAGATGGCGATGCCATAACCATGACTTAGTCATTGTGGCTTTTGATAAGAGATAAATTGGAGAAGATGCCATCATATCCCCAATGGATAGAGAATATATGTTGGTCCTCAGTAACCTGAGGTAATCAACACCTTCGATTCGAAGCAAAGCACGTGTGTTTTCTGAAAGCTACTTCAAGATCCGAGTCACATAATTGACCAACAGAGAATAGATGGTGTCCTAGTCCCTCCACGTAATAAACCCTTAAAATTTTGATATTCCCTATCTGATAATCACCATACCTTATAATCTTTGCAATCTAGTCGTTACCAAACTTGACAGTATCAAGAAACTTATGAATAAAATTAGTGAGCTAAGAGCGATCTCCAATCATGTGCTTGGAGCATCCAAAGTTCAAATACCACAAAACAATTTAGACAACTTGAGATCGACAATAGAAGAAAAAGATGGAGCAACTGAAGTATTGGATCCCCGAGATGTACCGGGTTCCGTTTTGTTAGAAATCACAGATTTTGCAATCTTAGGTTTGCTATTAGAACCATTAGTCTTAGGTACCTTAGGTCTCCTAGTATAAACCTTAGTTACTACAGATTCTTGTGCAGTTACTTCTAGAGGAATGGGTTCCCTAAGAGGCACTTTATTAGTGGCGGTAATCCTAGTTAAAGGGCACGCATTTCCGACTAAAGTAAAAGTCCTTCCTGTGGGTCTCCAGTTATATCTAATTTTAGTAAACACTTTTCCTGTAGGTTTCCATTCTTCTTTCTTTTTAGCTTTCTTAACAGACTTAGATTTGGAACTCGCATTCATATCAGAAACAAATTCAAGAAAGCACAATTCATGTCTAGCATCAAACATAGAACTATTACATTTAACGCACATTAGCTCAGAATTTGTATTTAATTTGGAATGCTGCACATTTGCATTTCCAGATGGTTCAACAACACAAATTGGTTTATTCAAACAAGACTTAACTATCCTAGAGTGGTCTTCTACTTTATTCTTCTTCTGGGTACTACTTGAAATCTGCAGGATCCTATCATTCTTTGTATTGTCTGTAGACTTTGACCTGCTAGATTTAGTAGACCGGATTACTCCTGTAGAGGTTCATTCCCCTTTTGTTAAAGCATTGGGTGTGATCCGCTTTTTCACCACATTGTCAAATTTGCCAAGATGGTATTTAAGCTTTTTAAGGCTTGTATTAACCAGGATTACGTTAGGAAGTTCCCGAGGAGCCTCAATTTTGACAGGCGAAGATGCAGATTGGTCAGTAATCGGGTGTAAAGCTTGTTTATCAGACAGTTCTCATTGTGGGACAAAACATTGTTGTTCCTACTTAGTTAGTGAACAATAACTACAAAGTTATTATTAACTAACTCATGGCATGCAAGTAAAGTAAACTTAATTGTTGTTTTGAAAACATTTGTATACGTAAATGTAAATAGCAAATAAAAGACACAAAATTAACTTTTCAACGTTTAACTCTTTTTATTAAGAATTATACCCCATTGTATTCGGAACTACAATGGGGATTGAATGACAATGTGTGTGTGTGTGATCTTCTTACTAATAACTTTGCATAAATTTAAAGTGTTATGCAAAGTTAACTACTATGCTAACCAACTAAGCTTGCTCAGGGACTTAGTAGATTTGAAGGAGTATATGTGTTTTTATAAAAGATACAACTTTGAATGCAACCAAAATCTTAACATCTACTACCCTTTAACAAGAGGTTTACTATTATAACTACTTAGGTATGGGTTACACCTCTTGGTTGTTGATTACTTATCTTAGATCTAATAGGTTAGTACATGTATACTGATTTGTCCCTATTGTAATATCTATTCTAAGTATGGGACAATTGCTCCTTCCAAGTACAGATCCCTTACACTAGAACTTGTCTTCTACCCCTTTAGATAAGTTACATCTAGAGATATGATGCTTGGACTTATCTGCTTTCAATTTTCCCGCCAATATCTTCAGTCACTGTGTCTTCAGGGTATTCTACTTGTTGGAGATCATATGGGGCTCAGTGAGTCTATTTCCATGACTCACTGAACCCATCACCTTCTTCTTTGGCTCAGGCTTCATTCACTAAGTACCGCCTCACTGAATGCTAGAGTCTTTCTTGTAGACTCAGGTTGCGCATCTTGAAGGTAACTCACTGAGTGACTATTCACTTAGTGACCTTGAAATGTTAAAGGTTATTTACACTTAGGTTATATTGTATTCAAATCCTAAGTGAAAGATCATCGGGCACTAAATTGGCCCAACAATCTCCCCCTATTTAGATATAAATACAGCCTAAGTGTTTATCAGTGTGAGTGAGTAACTTTTAAATACAGCTTCTTCTCACACTAATTTCTGTAAAGTTTAACCTAAGGATTAATGAGTTTTCAAACACAAAAAAGTACTTCATTGAACGGTTACAAGGTCATATTATCTATTACAAAAAGATAACAAAAGATTACATAAGTACTCAGTCCATTTTGTATCCAAGAGCTTCCAGCTTGACTTTATTTGACTTGAGCTTTTCTTGGTCAGGGTGTTCACAATGGTGTTTTCCTACGTTTCCCTATTGAATCTTGCATTTTCAAAAGACTTGACCATTGATGCAGCTACTAGATATAACACAAGAGCTTCCATCCCTACTTTGTCGATGTCACTCCATCTTTGAAATGCTTGATCCCTAAATTCATATGTGAAGAAAATTCCATACTCAGGATATTTAATGACTATGTTGTTGACGAACAGGACATTTTCAGGGAGAGCTCAATTGCATTCCAGTCTAGGGATTCTTGTTTCAGGCTCAAGTTCCATGTGCTTTCGTTTCCTTCCTCGGGATCGGGATGAGGCTTGTTCAGGGGCAGCAGCAGGAAGAACAGAATGATACCAATTCCTTAGGAATATTCTTTAGTCTTTCATATCTTCGACTTAAAGAATTCATCAAGTATTTTACCACTACATTTTTCTTTTTGGGAATGATTTCCCTCGGTTCATCCAATTCGGAGATACCAAATGCACTAAAGAGAAAGGGTTCATGGACTTCAAAGTTTCTACCATCAGTTCCTCTGTAGACTGTTACAACCGTTGGCTTGGTTTTCGGATAGATAATCTTGATATCATGACAGGTTTTGGTTTCAGTCTGCTACTGGACAGTCCACATATAGCTATCTACTTGTTGACCCCATTTGTACTGGGATGCTCAAGAAAAAAGATTTTTCTTCCATTTCACAGTATATTTATTCCTTTTTAAAAAACAGCATACGTGTTCCAACCCATCTCCAGAGCTTTGAAACCCATTTCACCCCAACTTTGCACTTTAATTGCTTTGGGATCAAGTCCTATCCTCATTTTCAGCCCTCTTCTGAAACCAAAAAACCCAACCCCCCCCCCCCCATATTTTTTGAATCCACCTCAGAGCTTAGTCATTGCATAGCCAATCCTAACTTCTTCCTCAGCTTTCTTGATTTGTACCTCTTTATCCTAGTAGTCTTGAATTTCTTGTTCAGTGAGGTAGACTATTTTCCCACTAATCATGAATTCAACTCTAACTGGTTCATCAGGGTCAGGACGAACAATAAATGAAGGTTTAACTTGTTTCTTTGAGGGATCATCATCAGACTCAGTTGCAATCCATTTTCCTTTATCAATCTTTGGAGTGTGCTTGAAGCTTCAGGATGAATGAATAGAAATGAGGTGATTGGTTAAGCTTGAGTTGGTGGGATTACAGTGGATGGGATTGATGAGATTGGAATTACCAATATTGGTTCTTCAGTCTCCCCCTTAGTGTGAGAAGGAGGTTCCTCAGTGGCAGTGGTGTTTGCATTCTCCCCCTCAACATTTGCTTGAATGACAATGAGAGCAAGTTTTGGGAAGTGACAACCCAGGCATAGGAAAGCTTAATAAAGTACCTTGAAAGGCTGGCATAACATTTCAGTCATCATGGACTTTATCTTGGAAGTGTCCTTCTTGAGAGAAGAAATTTCTCGTTTAAGAGCAGTCTGAGAGAGTTCAACTTCAGACATCCAAGAGCCAAGATTCTAAGCCATGTTGGTAGAAGACTTCATCCAGGCAGTGGTTGCTTCTTCTTTCTTAAGAGCATGATCTCAAATAGATTTCACAATAGACAGAAGTGCAAAAAAATCAAAGCCCTTTACTAAAGAAAGTACCTCAGTGATGTTGGAAGAGATTCTTGCGAAAGTCTCAGTGGCTTCATTTAATTTCTGGTTGGTAGCAGGGTCATCTTTCATAGCAGTATTTATGTCTTTGAGAAGCTGAGTGATGACATCCAGGCCTTTGTAGAGATCACTGATGGTAGTGCTGCTTCTGTCAAGAGAACTCACGGAAGCTTCTATAAGTTTGTCAGTCTGATCTCTGTGAGTAATGTTCTCATCATAGTATTGATCAATGGAGGCCTTAAGGTCAGCATAGGAGACTGCTGCTTCTCTGTTCCTATTGTTTCTCAGCAATTCTATGGAAAAGGACTTTAGACATCTTCCTAAGATACTTGATCAATTGCCTTTGAGTGAGAGGAAGAATGTTGTAAAACTTTTTGAGATCACGACTGGATGAGTCAGAAGCAGATTCTTGAACATGAGATGGCTCAGGTTGAGTTGGGTCTGGTGATGGAGTTCTAACTTCTGCATCATCCTTAGGGACCTCATCCATGTCATCTCCAGCAGCAAGCACTTCCTCTTTATCGCTTTCTTTATCTAATTCATCACCAGAGAGCAGGAAGGCTTGAATATCAGCATAAGTTTGGAGTTTTAGAGGTTCAGTATCCGGCTCCACTTTAGAAGAAGTCTTGCCTTCATTTTTGGTCAGGGACTCGTACCTCAATCTAGTGGACTGGGTTTTATCCACCTGGTACTTAGTACCAGTCCCTAAAGGATCATCAACAGGAGTATGTATTGGTTCCATATCAGCGGGTGGTATGTTTCCCCTGAGTCTTTGTCCCTAAATGACCCTTCAAGACGCGGCGTGGTTTTAGTCGTGCCTTCATTAGGAGTCATGCAAGTTATGTCCCTGTCAAGGGGTTGTGTGTTTCCTCTTAAGTCTTTGGGATGAGTAGCAGTACCCTCAGGTAAAGGTTTTGATTAACGAGTGCCCTCATCGAGTGTGGAAGGAAATCCCGTACTAGCGAGTTGTATGTCTCTCTCTAGATCTTAGGGATCAGGTGCGGTGCCTGAGGACACGGAGTGAGATTGGTCAGAACCCTCCATTGGCTTGGGTGATGATTCCTTGGTCTCAATGGGTGGTCTGTTGGACTTAGGCTTTTTTCTCTTCTTAGAGAGTGCTCCTGAAGCCTCAGGGCCCTGTGACTTGGGTAAGGTTAAAGCCATAGTCTAAGAATTCCCTTTCTTTTGCTTTGCAACCCAAGGAGGTGGAGATACTGAGTCCCTCCGATTGTTTATAGTAATCATATGGGCCGTCAATTCAATATCAGTGACTTTGGATGGGTCCTTTGTAAAATTAGAGTTACTTAGGATGGGGGGTAAAAACCTAAATTTTTTTATCCTGAGTGTATTCAGAACCCAGTAACACTTTTAAAGCACATGAAAAAAAATCTAGGTATGAAACGTATTTCAACCTAGACTTGTTCAATAGCTTGGTTACGAGATCACTATAAATGATCTCCCCAATGTAAACCTCAATCCCAGTGATGAGACTGTAGGCTAAAAGCTGCTTGATGGAGTTGACTTGTTTAGTAGAGGAGTAGTTCCCGCCAAAAACCTGAATCACAAAAGTAAACAGAATTTTCCAAGCCACAGGAAAAGAGTTTTTCAGGACTGGGGTTTTGTCCAGGTAACTCGGGTTGAATAGGAAAATATTCCCAATTCTTTCTTCACAACTATGGAGTTTGTTGTGAACTCAAAGATCGTTTTAAGCTTAGTTTTTTTAGAACTTATATCTAGAAATAATAACATTGATAACATAATGTACAACGGAATTAGCACAAGAACAATGTTACTCTAACAAGGTTTTCATCATTATCTTCACAATACAATGACTACTACAAGCCCTAATTCTACACGATCAACTATAGAACGATTACCTAATCCAACAGGATCAATGAAACATTGATCTTGGGGCTAAAACACAAACAACCTAGCCGTCTACATTAAGACTTGACGCCTAAAACACACACACACACACTTTCCTGGTGTTTACATCTTGACAAAAAAAAATACGACCTATATCTCTTTATATAATAGAGATAATAGTTTTACAAAGGATACGCATTAGGAAATAAACAAATATTCCTAACGTTTATAATTATCTTCTAGGAAATCTTCTGTAATCTTCCATCTTTTGAAGAATTCCTTCTTTGTCTTTTAAGTCCTTCATCTTTCATATGTTTTGTCTTATCAACTCAAATATAATTCCTAACAATCTTCCCCTAGTTGATAATGACAAAACCAAAATAAGCACGAGCTTCTTCCCCTAAAGCTAATATATATGAAAGAATAGAACTATACCACCAAGGATCTACAAGTTGCAAATCATCTTTGTAATGCCTTCTTCCCCTTTTTGTCATAACCAAATAGGGAACTCTAAGTAGATGCAACTTTGATTTCGACAACCACAAACCACTAACATACTCTAATCCCACAACTCAAATATCCCTCCAAGACGCACCTTAATAATAAATGAACTGAGCATAGAAACTTAAACGGCGCAATAGTAATAATGACTAGTATTATAAATAACCTTCACCATATATGTGTTTCATGAAAATGATAACACATTTTAACAATAAGCTTCCCCTAAAACCCATATGTTTACCATTTCGTGAATCTTCAATTTTATAGGCTCTATGTAATGATCACTGATGAAGAAAACTAAGTATAACGAACTTGATGCTGAAGTAGAACAACCCAAACTTGTGTCTTATATCTTGTACTATCTATGTGACTTCAAACTCATACCAAGACCAAAGTATAAGTAGATCGCAACCTCTTGACAAAATCCTCATCTTCTTATAACACTGACCAAATGATATCAAATGTGAGCTCTTGTAGCACCATAAGTTTGAAAATCACATACCTTTGCTAGATTCGTCAAATCTTTGTCACAACGTTGAACGCACGAACAAGTTACCTCCTGCTAAAAGGTATGATAAAACACGTATTTAAGTAGTTCCACTTCATCGTCAAATAGGTGATAAATAATCATCCTCATAATCAATTAAATAATCCAAAAGCAAGCCTTTAAATCTGTTAAGAACATGTAAACCAAAACCAAAAATCCAAACAGTAAACACCAAAAACAAACAAACTAGTGTTTCACTATTCTGACCAAGTTCTCTCAAGTGTGTGTTGTCCGAGAACATAAGAAAACCAAGAACCAAAAACTCTTCTTTGTCCAATGTCGATCATAACAGGCAGTACAAACTAGCAGTACAAATTTAATGCTAGCAGTATTAAAATTTACCAAGCAGTATAAACCATAAGGCTAGCAGTATTAACTTTTAAAGCCCAAGCAGTATTAACTGCTTTTAATACTAACAGTATTAATAATCAAGAAACTGCTTACAGAATTCATACCAAAACCTCCCAAATCTCGAACACAGAAACGTACCCAATCAAACAGCAATATTAACACTTGGCAGCACTAATCATAAACCAACTTGTAACAACTATATCCAGCGCATTTGATTTGTTAATACCAACGGCTCAATACATCTGCCAAATACTCAGACCAAACAGTTTTTAAAGCCCGGGTCCAATCCACTTGTTCACACCTGAGAAGAATAAAAACAGCGTAGGGTATCTCATGAAACCCTAACATAAAAACATAACCGCCACCTACCCTCTTTTTTTTCTTGTAAAAACAATAACGTCAAAGTATTAGAAAGGTGAAAGAACCAGCAGTAGTAATGTAGCAAAGATAATAGTAGTAACTGTTTTAACACAAATAGTGGTAATCTTTATGAATCATTCAATCAAGAATCTGTTGTCTTCTTTCATAACCTACTACCAAACTGCTTTACACCTAACAATACAAACACATTAAGCCTAGTAGTAGAAACATTTAACTTACTACTGCTCTAAAAACTGGTTGCGCTAACATCTTTAGGACACGCATCACCATCAGACATGCTGCTTCTTTGATCATGCTTCTGTTCGTCCTGTACCATCTCTCTAAACCTGCTGCTTAGCCATTCATAAACCCATCTGCTGTTTATGAGCAGATCTAAAACCCAAACATCAGGCTTGTTATGTCGCACAAACTTCTTATTGACATGATTTAAGTATAACATAAGTACGAATCAATCAATGAGATCAGCAATATCACATAATTAAACCAAAAATGTTTAATCCTTTTAACAGCAGCATATATTCATGAACTTTTAGGGTTTTCATATGTTTCATAACCCATAAAACCCATAACCATAAACCCTAGAATAACCTGTTTTTACGAATTAGGGTTTGAAAACCCTAGTTTCATCAAATTCGCCTTTTTATAGAAAAACAGAAATTCTAACCAGAAAACCTTGTGATCCTAGATATCATGAGCCATGAGGCTCTGATACCAATTGTGGAGTTTGTTAGAACTCCTTAGATCGTTTAAACTCAGTTTGTTTAGAACTTATATCTAGGAATAATAACATTGATAACATAATGCATAACATAATTAGCACAAGAACAATGTTACTCTAACAAGGTTTTCATCATTATCTTCACAATACAATGATTACTAGAAGCCCTAATTCTACACGATCAACTGTAGAATGATTACCTAATCAACCGGATCAAAAAAACATGATCTTGGCTAAACATAAACAACCTAGGCGTCAACATTAAGACTGACGCCTAGAACACACAAAGCACAAACTATCCCTAGTGTTTACATCTTGACATAACAGAAAATAACACGAACCCTATATCTCTTATATAATAGAGATATTAGTTTACAAAGGATAAGTATAAGGAAATAAACAATCTTCCTAACTTTTATAATAATCTTCTAGGAAATCTTCATGTAACTTCCATCCTTTTGAAGAATGCCACTTGGTCTTTAAATCCTACATCTTTCATATGTATTGTCTTAACAACTCAATAAATCCTAACAATAACCTCAGGTGCAGGATGAGCCACATATTTACCATTATTATAATTAAGGCCAGTTGATGAACAAAAGGTGTGAAAACAGGGTCAAAGGTCTTTGCCCATTTAAAGCTGAACACTTGATCAAGAATTCCTTGAGTGGGCGTTTCTCATGCTCATCAATTGATGGAAAAGGGTCAAAGGCAACAGCAGTGCTCTAAAACTCCCTGAGGAAGTTCTAATAGACCACTGAGGGACAGTTGGTAAAAAAAACAAAAAATAAAAAGAAAAAAAAAAAAAACATTGTACAAAGGATAGTTTCGCAAAAATTTCATTATGGGCTTGTAGGCAGGCACATAATATGGGTGTATAAGAGTACCCACCACATTGTTTGGTCTGAAAAAATCAAGTGTTGTCCATAGTCATGTTTGTCCATTGATAAGCGTACTTGATTGTTTGTTATTCTGCCATTTTGATATGAGTATTATTTTGAAAAAAAAAGTTTTAATGGCAGAATACCATACACCAGATGGTCACAAGTTTATTTCAAACTTGATCGCTGCCGTGAAATGTGTGATATGTTGTCAAACGGACTATAACGAAGATGGATATCTTTGTATGGAACATGATTAACCAAAACAAACGTTTGAAAGAAGTATTGCAGTGAATAACTGATTAAGAGATAAGCTTTTTACCAAAAAAATGAAGAACACCCACACTTTTGCTTTGAGAGAGAAATATAAACAGACTTATTTGCTATTTGAAATTTTGAGTGTCATCATATTTTGAAGAAGGGGATTTTTATAGAGGGTGTGTGAACAGGTTTTTGATTAATTTTAAAATTTCATTATATAGAAAAGATAAAATTGTTTTAGGGAACGCAATTTAAAAGTTATAACCCACTATTTTGCGCGATTCCCTCTCTTACGGCATAGTGTAGCTGTTCCGTTGTCTTTCACTTTTGCATTCGTGACGTATGGATAATGGTCAAGAGTCTTTTGATTAGACATGTTGGGAATAGATTGTGTGCATGGGAGTGAGCACTAATTGCTTGTTGGGGTTAATTGAGTGAAATTAGAAGTGGGGACCCATGACTATTGGATGACAGTTAGATAAGGAATATTTGTTCCTTATTTAATGTGTTCAGTCACTGGTATGCGTTAATTACACATACCTTTGACCACTAAAACCGGACTTAAATGACTAAAAACGTACCAAAAATACATTGTATTTGTATGTTTTACATTTGTATTATGCAGGTAATGGATATCCAAGAAAAGGACAAAAATCAAAGCCAAAACGACAAAAACCGAGCACGAGAACGGAAAGAGCGTGAAAGAAAAGTCAAGTCGAAGCCAAAAGTCAACAAAAAGTCAAAGTCAAATCAAGTCAAAGTCAACCCCGGGAAGTGGATTTGGAAAGAGCATCGAAAACCGAGCCCGGGACAACCTACTTATATCTTATACACCCTAAAACTAAATAAAAAGCCCAAGTTTTTTTTATCTATACTCGGCCCAACAACAATGAGCCCAACACCAACACCTTATAACCCCGTTCATAGTTTGCCCCTTTATAACAACCCCATTAGTCCTTTAAGGAATAACGGTGCAACATTTATAAACTCTAAGGACCAAAGTTGTACCACCAAGGACCTTTAATGCATATACTCATATAAAATGGAGGGACCATTCTTGCCAATCCACCAAACTCTCACCCTGCACCAAACAAACAGAACAACCTATTTTCCCGCTCCCACTTCCATTGTTACTGTTCACCCTCCATCCCCAAAATTACACTTACCCCGAGGTTAAACCCACTTAAACCCCATTCTAGAAGCCAATAATGATGCAATGGGTGACGTTTTTGGCACCTGACACGTTGGCGATCCAAAGCAATCATTGGGGAATGATTGCGTGGACACAATCAAGGGTTGTGATGGAAGCACAAATATGATAGAAGGCCAAGATTGATGCTGCTTTTCCTCTCACACAAGAAAACCAAGCCAAGGGTCTAGGTCCTTCTATCCGGCCTATAAATAGAGGGCTTAACCCTTGTAGTAAAGAGAGTTTTTTTAGAGTTGTTCTAAGATTTTTTTTAGTATCTTTTTAATGTATTTTCATTTAAGTTTTTAAAGTTATTATGTATTGCAAATTCCTTGTAAAAGTTTAAGTTTTTAATGAAAAGTTTGAGGTATTGTTTTTAAGATTCTGTGTTTGATCATTTAATATAACCTGTTAAGCTTTTTAAGCTATGATGCAGCTTATTGATCTGACCTAAAAGTTTCACTAAGCTTTTAGCTTCTTAATCTTTGCCTTTGTTTACTGTTTTTATCACTTTTATTAACTGTTTTACTTATAAAAATCTAAAAAATACCAAAAATCACAAAAAAGCTCAAATGGATGATAAGCTTACAATGGAAGAGCTTATGGGTTTTACTAGCTTGTTTCTAACAAGCTAGAGCTTGTAGAATAGCTCTTTTGAGCACTTGTTTGCCCTGTTTAAGCAAGGGTATTTGTAAGTTTTTATTTTTTCACTTATAGCTTATTTACTATTCAACTGCTTATTTGTGCTTATTGTCTGCTTATTTGTGCTTTGTTATGATGTCTAATGCTTATAAATGCTTAGTTGTAGTTTAAAATTTCATTTGTGCAAGTGTTCTTTAAAATATGTCTTAAATAGATTATCTACTTGCATAATCTGTTTTAGCTTATTTGAGTGCTTATTTGTTATTAAGATTTGCTTAATATTGCATGTTTTACTTATTTAACATCTGGTCTTTTGAATGTGTGCTTTAAATAAGCATTAATCTCTTTAAAAAAGCTAAAACAGTTTTTAAATGGGTGTTTGGTTTAACTGTTTTATGGGTCAAAATGGGTCAAAATTGCATCTTTACTTTTGGGTCAGTTTAGCTTAGCTTAAATTAGTCCAAAGATTTAGTTTGTTTAAGTTTTTAAGTTTTAAATCTCAATTTTAAGGTTTAAAGAGTTCATTGTTTGAACCTGTTGGTTTATAGCTTATTTTAGTTGCTTATTTGATTGTGCTTTTGCTTATTGTTGTTTTTGTGTTGTTTTTGTGTTTATGCATGTGTTAAAACATGTTATAAACAAAGCTCTATAGCCTGCATTTGTAGTTTTGTGTTTTTTGCTAAAACTGTCAAAAAAATTGATAAGTAATGAAAAATTTGAGAAGTTGCTTTTACAATTGCTTATTGTGGCTTATTGTGAATTTCAAAATGCTTTTTGATTATTGATTCTTGTTCTTTGAGGTCTAAGCTTAATCTATTTTTAGGTTAAAAGTCCATAAGGATCTATTTGTTTGCTTATTTTTAAGCTTAAAAGTGGTGATTTGTTAAGATTGCAAAAGTTTGTAAAAATTTGTCTAAGTGTTGAATCTGTGTGAGATGCCCTTTTCATGATGCTTTTTAAGTGCTTAATTGAATTTCAAAATGCTTTTTCATTGTTGCTTATTTTAGCTTTTTGGCCAATCTTTTTAGTAGTATAAGCCACTAAGCCATAAGGATCCTTTTGCTAGCTTATTTTTAAGCTAGAAAAGTCCCTCTTGGTCTTTTGGCTTAACAGTTTTGGCCAAAAAGCTATTTACTTATTTAGGCTTATCAGCTTATTGCATTTGCTTATTTAGGTGTAGTTCAGCTTATTAGGTTAGATTAAGCTCATTTTAGCTTATTCTCTTTAGTTTAGAGCTTATTTGAGCTTATTTGCTTTTGACTTAGAAATTTTAAGTGTTTTAGCATTTCTGTCACTTTTAGCTTAAATTAGCTTATTATCTTAGCTTATTTTTGTTTGAATTTGCTTATTAGCTGTTAGTGCTTATCTGTTTATGCTTATTTTGCCTTTACCTTTGCTTATTAGAGCTTAACTTGCTTAACAGTTAGCCAATTTAAGTCTTAGTATAGTTAAGCTTATTCTGTCATTTTAAGAGCTTAATTTCGTGCTTATTTGTGATTTATAAAAAAAGTGCTTTTGTAAAAATTGCTTATTTAGTGTTTCTCTAAAAAGTTGTAAAAAAATGGCATGTAAAAAACATTTGGGAATTGGGGGAAGTCAAGGGTGAGCAGGACTCGAACCCGAGACCTCACCCCTATTCGACCAAACGTTTTATACACACACTCCCTCTACCACTCGCCCTTGGGACATTTTTAGTTATCTTTTGCAAAATCTATTATTTATCCACGTTTTGAGCTCTTTTGTGTAATAAGCTGTTTTAGCTTATTTCTCAGCTTATTCGATAAGCTGTTTTTCCCTTCTTATTTTTATTAGACTCCTCATTGTTCAATGCACTTTTGCTAATTTTTTCAGAATTTTTATAAATAGTTTAGTATTTTTAAACATTTAATTTCATTAAAATCATTTTTAATTCATAAAAAATAATAAAAAAGTCAAAAAAAATATAATTCTTTTTTAAAAAATTTTCTTTTAACATTTAGAACCTAGGAAAATTATATTTGCTTTCGTAGGGTTAAAATTGCAAAAGTTAGTTTTTTAAAGAACGGGATTGAAACCCGTTCATGTTTTTTGTGTTTTTAAGCTTAAATCTTTTTCGTTTTTGGTCTAGTTTTCTTTGTTCTAGCTTTTTAGTCAATTAAGACATATAAAATCCAAAAAGATTATTTTAGGACTTAATTTTGATAATTTATGGTTTTTAGGTCCTGTTTAGGATTCCCGTTTTGCGTTTTTAGTTAAAATTTGGCTTACCTTAATTGTATTTTAAGTTTTTGCTTTAATTTTCCCGTAGTTTTTGATAACCAATCATAATCTTGTTCCATTCAAACATCGATTCTTAAAACGACTCTCGACTTTCAATTGCAATCCCCGTTGGGGATAACGACCCGGGAATCATACTCCCAGATTACTATAATTGAGATTTTTTTTATTCTTATCCTTATATATATATATATATATATATATATTTATATATTTAAGGGTTG
>BQNB010152493.1:0-15766 GCA_026074375.1 Tanacetum coccineum
AGACCATCTTTGGCTAGCTAGTGAAGAGTACCGAAGTTGAGATGAGATAAGCGACGGTGCCATAACCAGCTCTTTGTCTTTGAAGCTTTTGATAGTAGACAGATCAGAGACGTTTTTAGCATGTCATCAAGAGAAATGGTGTACAAGTTTGTGTCTTTGGATCCTGAAAGTAGATCAACACCTTCTAAATTCCAAATAAAGCAAGTGTTTTTCCAAAAAGCAACTTCAAGATCCGCGTCGCAAAATTGTCCAACAGAAAACAAGTTATGTCCAAGCCCCTCAACATAGTATACCCTTGAGACAATTACGTTTCCCAGCTGATAGTCACCATACCCCATAATATTTTCAATTTGGTCATTTTTGAATCGAACAGTTCCCAGAGATTTACTAACGAAGTTTAAGAGCTGAGAGCGGTTCCCTGTCATATGTTTAGAGCATCCGGAGTCCAGATACCAAAGAACAATTTGGAAAACTTTTCATTGACAAGAGAAGAAGAAGATGGAACATCTATAGCATTGGATCCCCATAAATGATTGGGTTTCGAGTTGTTAGCAATCTTAGATTCTACAATCTTAGCTTTTTTACTCGAACCTATAGATTTTACTTGTTTGGGTCTCCTGCTATAGACTTTAATCTCTGGTTTTTGTGTTTCTACTGAATGATAAGTGGTTTCCTTAATGGGCACAACTTTAATTGAAGTAAACCTAGTTAAAGGGCACGAGTTACCAACTAAAGTGAAAAGTCTTCTTGTTGGTTTCCACTTATATCTTACTTTAGTGAACACTTTACCTGTAGGTTTCCAAATATTATTTTGTTGGCTTTTCTTACCGGACATAGATTTAGAGCTTACATTCACATCATTTACAAAATCAAGGAAACACACATCATGATTTGCATCAAACATACATTGATTACATTTAACACAAATTAACTCAGAATTCACATTTAATATAGTATGCTTAACATTTGCATCACAAATAGGGTCTTTAACACGATTCTTTTTATTAGAACTTAAATTAACTCTCCTAAGTTAGACTTCTACTTTATTCTTCATGTTATACTTGGTGTTTGTGAGATCCTATCATTCTTTTTATTGCATGTAGGCTGTGATCTGCTAGCACTAGTAGAACTCTTCAATCCTGTAGGTGGAAACACAAGTGTGTTAGAATCTAGTGTTTTGGATGACTCTACATGTTTATGAATGTCGCTCGAGGATGTGAGATGTTCTAAAGACCTAACTTTCTTGACTTTGTTCATGGGTGTGATAGCTACCAATTTCTCACTAGCTTTATACGCGTTAGGGCATCTGTCTCGAACATAAACAAGTAACTCCTGAATTCTTTTGGCATGCTTACAGGCAAAGTTTAACGCATTATCTAAAGGTTGTTTTGCTTTAGCCTATTCTACTATTCCCCAAAGAATATCTGCTTGATCCTGAGTGTACTTAAGATAGTCTATGTGAGCGTCCCTATTTTTTAATAACCTTGGAGCTAGAGGATCTAAATCAAGTTTGAACATCCCTGGAGCAAGAGTTGTGGCATTAGTTATTGTGGCAGCATTATCAAGCACATTTTTACCTTTTAGATTCCTTAATTCATTTTGTAATGCTGTTGTCACAAAAACCATTTCTTGAATTTGTCCTTTTAAATCCTCATTTTCCATAGACTTAGAGTTCAATTGAGCAATCAAAGAGTCATAGTGTTCTTTAGAAAGAGCGTGTCTTTTTAATCGAATCAAATTAATCTTTGTAAATCTTTTTCAAATGCTCAATTTCTTTATGCAAACGCTCATTTTCAGAAAGTAATTTGGCCACACTATGCTTCAATTCAATGTTTATGGTCTCAATTTCATCCATATCATGTTTAAATCTCCCTTCCTTGTCATTTTATCTCATAGCTTTGATATTTTCCTTCAACTTACAAATTATAGTGTCTTTAGCTTGTAGCTAAGCTTTCAAATCATTATTTTCAAAATATTCTAGAATTTCAAGAGCATTTTGATTATCACTGAATGAATCCTTTTAAAAATTTCTTGATTGAGTTGCATTGTTAACTCAAGAGAAATGCAATGTTTTTCAAGTTTTGAGTAACTTTTCAAAAGATCATTACACGCATTTTGTTTGTTCAAAAGCTTAGCATCAAGATTGAAACACTTCATACAAAATTCACTACTTTGTATTTCTAAATTTACATCATCAAAAATAGCAGTAGAATCCATCACACATATCATAACATCTTGAGACATGATTTGGTGTAAGATTCGATCATTTTCAAGAAACGCTTCTTTCTTATAAATTTCAAAACACTGTTTGTCTACAAGACACTATTGAAAAGCCACTTCCATCTGGTTTAAAACTGTTTGTACTTTCATTACCTCATTTAAAAGATCTTTATCAAAAACATTGAATATGTCTTTTAAGGTCTTTAAAAATGGAATTATTTCATTTAGAAAAACAGCTTTAGTGTGTTCAAACCCCCATTCCCCTTCTATGATAGCATTAGGTGTAATCCGCTTTTTCACCACGGTGTCAAATTGGCCAAGATGGTATTTAAGCTTTTTTAGGCTTGCATTAACCAAGATTACCTTAGGAAGTTCCTTAGGAGCCTCAATTTTAACAGGTGACAAAGCAGATTGGTCAGTATTAGGGTGTGAAGTTTGTAACCAGAAAGCTTGTTCATTAGGCAGTTCTTGTTGTGGAACAAAACATTTACCAAAATCTTCAGACAATCGATTTAACTCAACATAATTAATTGTAGTAGTATTAACTTTCTTTCCTTTTGACATTGGATCGTTTTGTTTTGCAAGCATTTTGGATAGACTAACTTCTTCCAAAATCAATGTCTCTTCATCATCAATCACAGGACTAGCAGCATGTTGACTAGCTATAACACTACCATCATACAAGTTTGGCTTAATCCGCTGAGCTTTCTTGAGATAAAACTTATTTTGATAACCAAGAGCTTGTTTGTGAGTGTTATCATAAAAAACTTGTAGCTTTGTTAACATGTGCATTGTTTGAGCAGATTGACCCACTTTGTAAATAATATTATCTAGTTCCTTTATCTTCTTTTCTAAATCAATTTCTTTATCTATATATTTACTTTCCTTTTCTTTAGATTCATTTTTCAAAACAGTAAATGTTTGCAATAAAGATTCCTTTTCTTTGATTTGATTAGAAAGATTTTGTTCAAGTGAGTCAATTTACTGCTTAAGTGCAAGCTTTTCCTTAATCATATCATCCATTTAAGAATCAATCATATTTTCACGTGTGCTTAAATCAATATTAAGACGTTGTTCAAAAGTTTTAACTCGTTCTTTATATCTCTCAAGCTCAGCGGTTAAGGATTCATTATTCTTTTCCTGATTAGCCTTTTCCTAATTATTTACATGATTAATCATTTGTTTTGACATTTGTTCAATCACAAATAAAATCATTTAATCTTGTTGTGCATACAAATTAGTATCTTGAACAACTGCCAGTTGCGTTTCTTTCAAATATTAAGAGTACGGAATGATATTGCTATCACTCATTATCTCATTATTTGTAAAATCAACAACTGGTGTTTGTTCAAAACCTTGCATTGCATGCACACTTTGATTATCCATATCAGTATGATAGGGTTCTAAATGAGGTACCTCTGAGATAATGTCTAAACCTTCGTTAGAAAGATTAACCATCAGAACCACCTTTGCATTGGAGACATCATCACAGTCAGAATCTTAAGCATCAAGATCCTCAGTCTAGAAAGCAGTAGTGTTTGGAATGCTTGTTTGAGCAGCTTGACCATTTGGAATGCATGTGTTTCGCCAACATTGCCTTTTCCTTAAACCATGCAGCGTTCCTTGGCCTTTTAGGCTGAGTGCATTGCCTAACCATGTGTCATTCACCTTGACAAGTATAACATTTAACCACCCTTGCTTGCCCTCCTACATTATTTCCCCCAGAACTAGTAGCATTACCCTTATAGCTGGTACCAGCATAACTTTGTCCTTGCCTCCTTTGAACTTATTGCACAGTAACCTTGTCGTCTTGAATGGTGGCCTGGTTTCTTGGATTAGAGGAAGTTCTAAGTTAATTGTTGGTTGAAGGGAACCTTAAAGAAGCTATAGCTGTCAAGAAAGCCATTGCCTTATTGAGACAGGAAATTAGATCATCTCCTTGATTAAACACAGGAACATCAAGACCTGAGTCCATTTGAGGGAACTCAGTCATTGGTTTTGTTGAAGATTGAGGTGAGTTATAAGCAATTGGTGGAGTAGACAAGGTTTGATAATCCATATGAGACTAGTGTTGTTGTGATGGTGGAATGGATGAATAACTAATTTGTGGTTGTGATAGATGAGGTGGTGGATACATTGGTGAGTATGATTTAGGTAAGTAAACTTGTAGAATCATGGTATTTGTTTGTTGAGGAACTCGTGTGTTGTAAGTATTGTATTAGAGTGTAGTTGTTAGGGGGTTTTTGTTTCGTTTGTTTTTTGTCTTGTTTTCTGTGATTTCGTGTTTTGATTTTTTTTTGGTTTTTTTTTTTGAGTTTTTGTTGTTGATTTTTGGATATTTTGTTGTTTGTTTGGTTTGAGTTTTGGGGGTTTGATGACGGTTTGATTGATTGTAATTAGCAACAAATGTAAGAGGATCTTGGTATCGTTTACGCATCAAGCGAGTTTCATTTGCATGTTCCTCATGTTGTTTGAGATATGAGTACAATTGATCATAGTTTGTAGTATGCAAATCTCTAGCCAACTTCACATCTGTCACAAACTTGCTCCATTCAGGTGGATAGAACTGTCAGAAAACTTTGTACTTATTCACTTGAATGGTTCATTGAACATTTTGATAACCCATTTTTTTTCCCATGTTATTGATTAGTTGAGCAAATCTCCAGTAGTATTGATACAGTGTTTCACCCTTCATAAATGAAAACTTATCAAACTCGTCATACAATTTACCTTCCTTTTCTTGTAATTACAATTTCATGCCTTGCATGAGAAGCTTAACTCTGTCTCATATCTCTTTGGCAACTTTATGATGATTCACAATAGCATACACATCCGTTGGAAGACCTTGGAACGAACGTTTTTGTAGCTTTTAAGATCACATTCAGTTGGACGTTTCTCTACAACCGAAAATTTTATACCGTCTTTGTCTATTAATGCACCTTTCCTCTTCAAAAACCGTGGCCAAAAACCAGTGATGGACCATTTTGAATTGAGTTAAGAATATTTCACTCGTTCTCCTGATTCTCTAATGTTATATTTACTTACGGACTCTTCACGACTATACAAGGATTTTCTTCCCTACATGGTGAGGACAGATTTTGTTCCGCATCACACGGCAATAACCATAAATTCTGCTAATGTTGTCATTTTGAATTGATTTATTAAATGAGAAAAGATAACTTTTGATCGTTCAGTGATTAGAGGTTATTGTGTTAAAGTGATTTTGTTTAATTGATGAAGTAATGGTATTACACGGGATTTTACAATTCTTGACAAAACCAGGAAAATAAGTTAATCTTTCACGGGATTTTACAAAATAAAAGAAAGAACCTTATAAATCACCTAATGAAAGTGGTATAATTCACCCAAGCAAATTGTATAATCCACCCAAGAAAATTGTATACTTCTCCCAAGCAAAGTGTTAACTTATCCCAAGCAAAGTGTATACTTCTCCCAAGAAAAGTGTATACATCTCCTAAGCAAATTGTATACTTCTCCCAAGCAAAGTGTATACTTCTCCTAAGAAAATTGTATACTTCTCCCAAGCAAAAAGTATACTTCTCCTAAGCAAATTGTATAAATCGCCCAAGTACAAGATATGTATAATTCGCCTAAAACAATTAAGTATAATTCGCCTATAGAAAATTGTATAATTCGCCTATAGCAAACTGTATAATTCGCCTATAGCAAATTGTATAATTCATCTATAGAAAACTATATAATTCGCATGCCTAAATCGCCTACTTACTTCGCCTAATTAAATCGCCTGCTTACTTCGCCTAATGTAATTCGAAACCCAATTTTTTTTAAACACTTAAAGACTCACTTTTTGACGTTTTTACTCTATTTTTCTTGTACTTCTTGCTATACTAAGACTAGTAGAACCTTAAAAATACAAACTTTATGGTTTTTAACACAAAAAATTGAAATCAAGATTCTTGGTACAAAACATTTTTTGAACAAACAAACTTAAAAATCAAGTTTCTGATGTTTTTCCAAAGATTTTCTTGTACATTACCTTTTATATGATAAAAAAAAGAAAAAATTTCAAAGCTTTATGGTTTTTTAACCCACAAAATATGAAAATCCTTTGCTTGAGTTCGAACCACACAATACGCATAAACAAAAAAGAATACACAAAACCTAGCTAAATCACCCCATGGCTTTTGATACCAATTGTAGAATACTTGTATTATCTAATCTCACATTCAAAAGACAAAGAACTAGAGAGAGAAAGCGGAAGGATGGACACTTTTAAAGAGAGAAAGAAAGAGGGAATATTAGCTTATGTAAAAATGAGAAAGTGAACCAACCAACACCCTCTCCAAGCTATGGAGAAGGTACTTATACTCTAGTCATATGGCCGGCCATAGGCTCTCACATGGGCCTTGGCCTTTCTACCTATTTAAGGTTCTAAAAAGTAACTAAGACCTACGAGCTACATATATTAGGTGTGACCGAGTCTTTTCTCGATTCCTAACACCTATGACCTCAACAAACCTCTACCTTTGCAAGAATCTTGAGGTTGTCTTACTGTCCCTGCTAATTTCTTCTTCAACAACAATCTAAAATATCTTAGAGGAGGAAGCACTGACATAAAGTATACGACATCAATAACAAAGACAAAGGCTACAAAGTATGATGATGAAGGCATTAAAGAATGGGTTTCTAAATTTGGAGTCTGACAAAGGTAGCTTATGCAAGCACGCTGCTTTAGGGATTTCTTCACTTGGGACCAGTTTCCAAGCTTGGGCAAGGGTACGGATACGTCAATCAAAAGGTGGTGTCAAGGTGATGTTACTCCACATGAGGATTATGTGTGTTAACTCAGTTTTACTGTTGAAGAGTGCTAAGTGCGTGTAGGATCATGGTTCATTTGAAGAGTACCTTGTGATCGATAGAGCGAATCAGATAATTATACAAGTTCAGGAAAGTTGACTTCCAGGGCTAAATTTAAACGACATCCGAAGCATGGTGCTCTCGTTGCTTTCAAAACACTGCTCAACCTATCCATCGACCGTATAATGTCAATTGTCCACTGGCAGTGGGTTTTGTATGTACACTCGAAGGTTGGCCATTTAGTCATAGATTTGAAGATCTTCAGCTGAGTGGTAGAAAGTTACCAGGAAGTCGCTCACCCTTCTCCAAAGCCAGAAACTCGAGGGATGGGGGATATTTGATGACATCAAAAAACGTCTATTTTATAGCATCATTTATCCCATGTTATTAACCCATTTTGTATAGTTATTGCAAAGAATTGTTATTTAATCATTTATATTTGAGAATTGCAGTAATTATGGAGTAATTGGTAAAAGTTAGCAAAAGGCGCGCATTCTGGAGCTTAAATGAAGATATTTTGAAGATTACTATTCTGAAGACTAATACGCCGTATCCATCAAGGAAGATACAGCGTATCCTTGCATGCACTCACCAATGACCATAAAGGAATGAAGATCAATACATCGTATCCAGAAGAAGTCAATACGCCGTATTAAAGATATAGTATGTGAATATTCTGGAAGATATCAAGCGTGGTCCCTACTCCAAGAAATCCCCAATACGCCGTATCCAATCCTTAGATACGCCGTATCGAATCGATTTCTAGACCTTATAAATAGAAGGCTCAAAAACGAGTTTTAAGTGTGCTAAATCATATTCTCGATACCTAAACCATAAAAGTCAATTTCCATAGGAGAAAAAGAGTAGAAGAGGTCGAGCAACATTATCAATTCCATAGGAGACAACGTGTAATTCCATATACTTTAGTAATCATTTAGTTTTTGGTATCATTCGTTAACTCGGTTAGTTTACCATGGCTAAATAATTGCTTTTGTATTTATTATGACGTTTGAAGGCTAATACATTCGGGTTTAACCATTATTATGAAGATCTGAATGTTCGGTATTTATTTATCTAGATTTCTTGATTTATCGTTGAATGCTTGTTTATGTTTATCAATTTATACTTATTGACGCGCTTTTGTATGCGACCTATCATGCAACTGGATCTAGTGATACGGACCAAGTAAATCTAGAGTCTGAGATAGCTCTCCATATAGTAATTTATACATCTAGAATCATAGGATCATAAATATTGTCCTTCTAAATTTATGTCTAGGATACGCTTTGGGCTTAACTAGTTAATTAGATATTGCCAATGGTTTATTGATCGTGTTGACTAGCAGGTGACCTAGATAATTAAACAAATAATGTTCTGATTTCATTAGATAGTTGGACAAGTGGACTACTAGTGTATAAATTACCATTAAGCGGTAAGTGGGTAAAGTCTCTATGAGCTAGGGTTTAACAAGATCACCATTGCTTTAATCCCTAAGATAGATTATAATCAGTAAATAAGGATGCTTTATGCGGATGCTTTAATTGTGACAGAATTAATGTGTCTAGGTCTTAGGATGATGTAACGCCTAAGTCTTAAGAATGATATACCGCCTCGAGAGAAGAAATCATTGCACTTAATAAACAAACTAACGTTCTAATCGGATTAATAATGGTTAATACAGTTTTCTTATATTTGGCTCGACCGCTCTTTTATCTTCTGTTAATTTGCTTGCGTGGATTAAAGTGCCTTGAATTGATTATAGTCACCAACCAAACCGTGCCAGTCTCTCAGGCTGAAAACCCTCTTTTCCCGTTAGAATTAGGATTAGGACTGACATAGGTTTAGAATAGAATAGAATTAACATAGATTAGATAACCAAGATATTAATTAAATTGATAGATTTTACCTCGCTTCAAGTGTTCGACACCCTACTTACCACAAAACTACTACCGATCGGGTACACTGCCCGTTAAAGTGTTGTTTTTGGTTTAGTCGGCAAAATATAAATTTAAAACTTGAATCAATAAAATATACACCACACAACGACACATCAAACACGAAGAGTACCTTAAGCTTTCAGGAATTACTTACGAAGGATGAGTTGTACGCCAAGTTCTTGAAGTGCGATTTTTGGCTCCCTAAGGTACAATTTCTCGGGCACGTAATTGATAGTAAAGGCATTCCTGTTAATCCAGATAAGATTGAGTGATTAAGGATTGGGCATCGCCTAAGACTCCAACAAAATTCGCCAATTCTTAGGTCTTGTCGGTTATTACCGAAGGTTCATTGAGGGTTTCTCCAAGATTGCTAGACCTATGACTAAGTTGACTCAGAAGACTATGAAGTTTGAATGGGGAGAAAAGGAGGAAGCGGCATTTTAATTATTGAAGCAAAAGTTGTGCAATGCGCCAATTTTAGCATTACCAGAAGGAAGTGAAAACTTTGTGGTGTATTACGATGCTTCGCACAAAGGGTTGGGCGTGGTTTTGATGCAGAAGGAGAAAGTTATAGCTTACGCATCCTGCCAACTCAAGGTTCATGAAAAGAACTACATGACCCATGACTTAGAATTGGGAGTTGTGGTGTTCGCTCTAAAGATGTGGAGACATTATTTATACTAAACGAAATGCATTATGTTCACTGATCATAAGAGCTTGCAACATATCCTCGATCAGAAGGAGTTGAACATGAGACAACGTAGATGGTTGGAGCTAGTAAGTGATTATGACTGCGAGATTCGCTATCACCCTGGAAAGGCGAACATGGTGGCTGATGCTTTAAGCCAAAAGGAAAGGGTTAAGCCGCTACGAGTTTGAGCCTTAGTGAAACATTATGTTGGAAGAATAGAAGTTCGAGCCTTAATGAAAAACTTAAACGCCCAGACTGAAGCGAGGAAAGAAGAGAACTACAGAACAGAAGACCTGTTCGGTATGATCAAGAAGCTTGAACCCCGTGTTGATGGAACATTATGTTGGAAGAATAGAAGTTGGATACCATGTTTTGAAGACTTAAGGGCTTTGATTATGCATGAGTCACATAAGTCAAACTATTCTATACATCCTGGATCAGACAAGATGTACCACGGCCTTTAGAAGTTATATTCGTGGCCAAATTAGCTAACTCCCTCCCCCCCACCTTCTCTACGTATGTTGTGTAGCCTAAGATTGTGGAAAAAGATAGTTTTGACTAAAGGCAAATTTCTTAAGGAGCTTCGAGGAAACTAGTTTAGCGGTTCACGATTATGAGGATGCGATACGAAACACATGAGAAAAGTTCTCAAACATAGTATTGACTTTTGTCATGTTCCTAACTTCACTGAGGATCATCTAAGCTTCGAGTATTCCCTATATTCCTTACTGGAGCCGCAAGTCTGGTTGGATAAGAAAACGAACCAACCTGGTTCATCAAACTTTGAAGATCTTAAAACTAAAGTTTTTGATACAATATATTGCCCACCTGGGCGATATGCGAAGAAGAAATGGAGGAAATCAACAACTTTCTGCAAGAACAAATGAAACCTTTTATCAAAGTATGGTGATCGCTTTAAAGAATCTTGTTTGAAGTGTCATCAATCCAATATTTGATAAGATGCAAGAGGTAATTTTGTTTAACAATGGGTTTGGATGTTCCAACACGACTAGTTTCTTGACTCAGAGTGTCGTGTTCCAACTAAGTCCGCTACTATGCTAAAACAAGTCCATCCATAAGGAATTGGCAAAATACTCTCAAAAATGGCACAATGGAACATCTAGAGGAAGAAGTACTGAGACTTCTGATGGACTGGCTGCTATACAAGCATAACTGAACAATCTAGGAAGAGAGATCAAAAAGGTGAATGAAAAAGTTTACGCTGCTCAAGTAGGATGTGAATAATATAAAGGACCCTATTACACCAAAGATTACCCACTAAAAGAAGAAGGGAAACCCTAGAAGAAGCTTACTATACGTAATTTGGTGGAACTTTTCAAGGTGGGGGATATAGAGCAACAGCTCCAGGATTTTACTAAAGAAACAACGCAAATCCTTCGTATCAAGAACGAAGACAATCAATGGAAGATACCTTGAGAAAATTTATGGGAGAATCAGCAAAAAGACACGAGGAAAACTCTAACTAGATCAAAGAAATCCGAGCTTCAACGGATGCTACCATAAGGAACCAAGGAGCATCAATTAAAACATTAGATATACAAATCGGGCAAATAAGCAAGGTACTACAGGAGAGAGGATTTAGAAGCCTACCTAGCTCAACTGAAACGAATCCGAGAGATCAAGTCAAGTTGATCTCTACTACTATTGAAGCTGATTCACACACGATACGCCATATTGGATCATCACAATACGCCGTATCCACTGGACAGAACAGTATACTGTTGTACAAGTTAAGACAAATGACGATTACTTTTCCAAGTCATTTGGATAATCATTAATGTGAAGAAGAAGAAGGGAACTATGGACCAAAATTTGCGAAAGCTTATGGAGCTTCACATATCAATGACACCATACCCAGAAAGGAGAAAGACCCAGGGAGTTTCACTTTACCTTGCTATATTAATAATGTTTGTTTTGACACCCTCGTTGACTAAGGAGCTAGCGTTAGTGTAATGCCTCTATTGACCTACCTTAACTTAGGATTAGGAGAATTAGCCCACACCAGGTTGACAGTGGAATTAGCAGACAAGACAGTGAAATATCCAAAAGGAATAGCTGAAAACGTACTAGTAGGAATTGGTAAATTTACTTTCCCAGTAGACTTTATAATTCTTGATATGCCCGAGGATGTCAAAGTGCCCTAATCCTCGGAAGACCATTTTTGTCTATCGCCCGTGCTAAGATTGATGTTTACAAAAGAAATATTATTTTAAGGGCTGGGGAAGAAAATATTATTTTCAAAAGTGTTAAACCTGCTAGTAGTTTAATTAAGAGGGTCTACATGCTAAGTTTGAGAGAAAGAATGGAACTTGATTTAGAAGCCAGGCTAATGGGAGAGACTTTGGTGTTAAATAGATCATTAGACCCTTTCTTAGAAGATTACATTGAACTAAATGATCTAAATGAACCATTTTAGCTTAGGAGAGATGATTTAATGCCCACCATTGAGGAAGGTGAGGTAATTGAGGAATTTAGAACTAGGGATGAAGATCTTGATACTGGAATTGATGATTACCTTAGTTATTGCGACAATGATAAGAAAATCCATATAGATTGTGCTCACAACTTAAAGTTTTTATGCATGATAGGATTTGAATATACTCACGCTAACTTTTTCCCATTATTTTACGTCAATGTGATGTCTAAGAAGTTTCATAATTCAATAATGAAAAATAAAATGGTGTACAAAGAGAATAATGTTGTTGGAGCCTTAATGAATGTGCCTATTTTTGTTAGAATCTTTTCTGTCGTGACTGACTTTGCAGTTTTGGAAAATGTGGGTGCTTATCGTGATGAAGGAATGGGCGATGTTATTGTTGTCGAACCGTTCTTAAGAGAAGTTGGAATTAAAGCAAGACGGTTTGATGGAAAGATTACCATTTACAATGGTAATGATGAAGTAACTTACCAAATGGTGCGATCACATCCGAGGATTAAAAACCACACAAATGAGCAATGCAACAAGATCCCACCATTACTGAAGGTAAGTGAGAAAGATGAGAAGAATGGAATCTCGCATGCATACCAAAAGCTTAAGGGGTTCAACAAAGGAGTTTTGAATCTAGGACCCGATTACATTCAAAATGCGAAGACAGAAGAATGGCTCATACGCGGGTACATTAACGTGCATGAGATGGAATAAAGAGAAACTGAGGACAAGTCTAACTTAAAGACTTTACTGTAAACAAAAGTGCTTCCCGGGAGACAACTCGGATTGTTATTTAATTTTATTGAGTATGTCTTCCCAAACATCAATACGGCGTATCCGCTCCATACCATACAGCGTATTGATTGTCTAGACGTTATCAGTCTTTATTTTTTTTATTGCACTTTAAAAACATTATTGTCAGTTCTGGAATACGGTGTATTCATTAACCTGATACGCCGTATCCACCAAAACTGACCCGTATTTAGTTTGTTTAGTTTAAATTAACCGTAGGCACCAAGATAGGAATGCACATGTTTTTCCTATGTTTAATATAGGACCTCGTGAAAGAAATATCAACGAATATTGGTGGAGAATTTACAAATTTGGACATCTAGAAGTGTTGGAGTCTTGAAACTTCAAGGCGGCTGTTCAACACACAATCTAGCTCATAAACGAGGACGTTGTATAATTCAAGTGGGGTGATGGAATTAGAATGTTTACTTGTCTTATTTTTCACACTAAAATGCTTAAATTATGCTCAAATTTAAATTTTTTGCAAGCATACCTTTGTGAAATTACTTGACACATAACCCGCACACAATAACCCTTGTTAGATATTATGAGCATTTATCCTATCCGTTTCTAAATGTTTACCCAAATTCCACAAAATATAAGTGTGCCAGTGATGTTGTAGACTTTAGAACTTGGCTTGGTATACCACTTGAGACCTTAGTGATGAGTACTATGTATTTAAATGGAGTAACTTGTTTAAATTGGTAAATTTTAGGATTACACCCAAATCGCCTTTACATGTTGTTTATTAACTAACTACACCGGTTAGTTAACCTCCCGTTTAAATCCTTTTCCACTCTCATCTTTAGAGTGATGATCCACTAGAACAACCCGTAGAGCCAATCCTTTAGGAATTTACACCAACTATTTGTTTTGTTACACCCTTACACCTTAACCTACCATGTTAGATTAAGTTTAATTTACAGTTGCTAGTTGCTTAAAGTGTAAAGTTTGTATTTCCCGAGTCTTGTGTCATTTTCTATCTTTGGTGCGGTGGGAAATTTGCCCATTGCAAATAGGAATGTATATTAGTAGTCAAAGCTCATATGATTTTACTACCATCACAATTATTGGTGAATTCGAAAAACAAAGAACTACCAAAGGAATTATCCGGAATTATTATGATCGTGAAGTTGGTGAAACTACACCGAGATTTGAAGAATAGTTAGCAAAAAAAATTGAAAAAAATGAGAAAAATACAAAAAGAGTGAGAAAGAAAGTTTGAAGATAATCGTTTCGCAAAGGAATTACCGAAGGAATTACACGAAGGGTCGATTATTCGTTGATACGTCTTAAAAATCAACGAGGTAAAGTATTGTACAAAATGGAAGATATCGCCATTTGCCTTGTAGAGCATGTAAAGTTTTGGGACGATTGGGAAGTTGACCGTTACGGGAATGCCAACTTAGGTTGTTGTTTTTTATCTATGATCAAGATGTTGTAAATAGTCGTGTCTTTGTCATGGTAATAGTCGGGGAAAAAGTGTCTAGCAACTTGTATCTTAAGTCTTAATCTATTTGTTTCTTGATTTTTATTTAACAACAATTTACTTCCCTCTCACCTAATGATTAGCCGCTGGTTTTACGCGAATGAGGATGTGATCGAGCGTGCATGTCTATTCCGTCGTTACGGCCATGTATGCATGTCTCACCTGCCTCGTTGGTTTACGACTTTTAGTGAAAGTTAGAAGGTTCCTACCCTATATCATTCTTCATCCTAACCGTTGGTTAAATTCGAATGAGGATGTGATCGAACACACATGTCTATTCCGTCGTTACGGCCATGTATGTGTGCTTCAGCTGCCTTGTTGGAGTGGTACTTCTGGTGAAAGATTGTAGAATGATCAACCGTAAGCCTTTCCATACAAAAACCCATATTTACCTTTATAAACTTATTACTCCTTAGCTTTAGCGGTGGAGATGTGTATCCTTGCCAAGCTTATGATAGAATACTCGTCACGACCGAGCAATTGAGCGAATTAGTTACATGTTACCACATAGATTAATTGAGTGATTTGAGTGTTTTCATCTTCCTATTTCGTGAGGTGTTTGGTTGTGTACTTGTAATAGATTAAATAAATTCTTTAACGGAAAATATCCTTAGGGATACATTTTTATAAACTTCTAAAGGCTACTTGAGGACAAGTAGGATTCAAGTGGGGGGATATTTGATGACATAAAATAACGTGTATTTTATAGCATCATTTATCCTATGTTATTAACCTATTTTGTATAGTTATTCCAAAGAATTGTTACTTAATCATTTATATATGAGAATTGCAGTAATTATGGAGTAATTGGTGAAAGTTAGCAAAATGCAGACATTCTAGAGCTTAAATGAATATATTTTGAAGATTACTATTCTGAAGACCAATACGCCGTATCCATCAAGGAAGATACGACGTATCCGTACCTGCACTCACCAATGACCACAAAGGAATGATCAATACGCCATATCTAGAAGAAGTCAATACGCCGTATTAAAGATATAGTATGTGAATATTCTGGAAGATATCAAGCGTGGTCCCTACACCAAGAAATCTCCAGTATGCCGTATCCAATCCTTGGATACGCCGTATCGAACCAACTTCTAGACCTTATAAATAGAAGGTTCAAAAACATTTTTTAAGTGTGCTAATTCATATTCTCAATACCTAAACCATAAAAGTCGATTTTCAGAGGAGAAAAAGAGAAGAAGAGGTCGAGCAACGTTATCAATTCCATAAGAGACAACGTCTAATTCCATATACTTTAGTAATTGTTCAGTTTTTGATATCATTCGTTAACTCGGTTAGTTTACCTTGGCTAAATAATTGCTTTTGTATTTATTATGACGTTT
>BQNB010152494.1:0-15766 GCA_026074375.1 Tanacetum coccineum
GTTTGGTATATCGGGTTTACTTCACCAAGTGATCACAACAATAGCCGATAGAATACGAGGTTGGTAAGTTAGCCAGAGAATTTAAAGGTTGAGATATAATCAGCAATTGTCACGGGATCTTATTGTGATATTCCAAGACAATGGTACTTCATAGTCTAAGCAAAATTTTCAAAGTTCTTCAATGGCATTCATAACTTTTCAAGATTTATGCTTATGATAAGAACTTTCGAGTATACGGACGTACACGACAATGATGCTTTCGAGAGTTCGCAACCATCATGGGGGTAATGTGTACATATGGGACTTAGTTGACTTTGATGTTTTCAGGTCAACTTCCAGGGTGAAGTAGTGTATTCTACTTCACTTAGTATGGTGTGTGAAGTATTCTGCATACGTGAGAAGAAGTGTTGCTGATTTACTGCATGTACCCCCGAACGGATATTCACCAAGACCTAATGACAAGTAGTAGTAGCATTTGGTGTGGTTTATCTTCTATAAAATTTCGCTGTGCACGTTAATGACAAATAAAAGATGGTTGAAGCTACATCAAAGTTTCAGAATCTGCTCAAGATACGGATGTTGGTTTGGGGGGAAGCTGATTCAGAAACTTCGCCAAAAAGGAGTCTATAAAGAAAGCTTTTTAAGACATGCTGTGTGGATTGGGGGAAGTTAATCTAACTCATGCATACTATAATGGTTCCAGAACAAGTAAAGACACAGAAGATCTAAGCTGGAGTACAAGTATCAAGACAGGAAGACACAAATGTCATCTTCAACATTGGAAGCATTTTGGAAGACTTTATTTTGTTTGTAATTATGCTTGCTAGGAACATTGTAAGTAATTCCGTATGTCCACATATTGGGGGAAGATTGTTAGCCTTAAAATATGTCGACTTATACGGAATTACATGAATTTAT
Organism: Tanacetum coccineum; assembly: GCA_026074375.1. Lineage (NCBI taxonomy): Eukaryota > Viridiplantae > Streptophyta > Magnoliopsida > Asterales > Asteraceae > Tanacetum > Tanacetum coccineum. Next base: position 919 of record BQNB010152494.1, read on the forward strand.
TATAGCCGTGTCGAATAAGGACTAGAAATGTCAAGTTAGCATAAGTTAGGTGACACTAGGACTATATATAGCCCCTCCATACTTCCATAGAGGGGTGAGGATTCATAATGTAACATCTCACAAGTGTGTGTTTCTCTTCCTTCTCTCTAGAAACACACACTCTTCCCTTTCTCTCTCTACAATTCAATAATATGGCTTTCTTACTATTTAATCCTTCCGACCTCTGGATCGTGTGTTTTAGGCTAGAATCTATTGATCCCACTTTAATGGATCTTGAATTCCTTAGCTTGTGTAAGGTTTAGTTATGCAAGATAAATCCTACACAACTATGATAGAAACTTTGTAGAATATATCAAAGATTATGTAGAATCTAATCTTTGATCAATACTAAGAATTCTTTAATGAAACAGTAACACAAGAACAATATACTTCAACAATAAAAGCTCCAATATTATTATTACAAATAATACGAATACTCTCCTAGTATTAGGGTTACAAAAACTTAAAGCTATGAAAAACTCTTATCAAATCATAAATAACACATTAAACTCTATACCCTAGGACCTCCTTTTATACACCAAGGAGTCCTAAACGATTTACAATATATTCTAAAAACTTAGAATATTCTCTATGATCTATTCTATAAATAACAAATACTTATCACGTAAGTATTCTGGATCTTTGATCAATCTTTATCTTTTCTCTGAGCAGTCTTTATCCTTTCTCTGATAGTAGAAAATATTCTAGCAGTCTTAATCTTTTCAGCAGTTGTAACTTTGTACTAGCAGCATTAACTCTGAACACCAACAGTAGTAACTTATGTACCAGCATCATTAACTGTGTACAAGCAGTAGTAACTACTTAGAATATTTTTCATTAAGATTACTGAACAACACTAAGTTTTGCTTAGCAGCAGTAACTTCAAGAACATCAAGAAGTCTTTTAATCCCAACAATCCTCCCCTAAACTTGATATTTATCTCCAAAATCATCAAGTTTCTTCATTAAAAGCTTCATTAATCACTAGGAGGACGCTTCCAAACACTTCATTGATTCTTGAGCTGTTTTGTAACGAGCTTAAGAAGCTGATAACACATTTCATTTTAATGATCAGCTTGCAATTTCTTTTTCAGCATATAAGTGATTGTAGCAGGTGTAAGGGGATATCTCTTTTCTACCAACATAAAGATATACATGGATTGCAACCTCAGAAAATATACTCCACAGGAATCAAATAGTTTCCAAATCAACACTTTCTGTCCTTGTAGATTCCTCCACACTGTATCTTCTATATTAGCAAAATCAATAAAGTGAAACGTCACGGATGATCCGGAATGCAACCTAATTAATTATAGGTCGTATAAGAATAATGTATTTAAAATAAATACAACAATGTACATTATCAAGTTATATCACCACCTAATAGTTTTCGTTTAGTTATAAGGGTTGAAACATTGTTTAAGGGGGTGTTTCTTTTTCCCTTATTGCCACTTAATGAGTGGGCCTAACCCTTAATACCTTTTAATTGGGAAAACTCGTTTAAAACTAGAGTCTCTCAATAAGTGGCTAGTTAAGACATTCTTTTGTTACCACTTAATTTAGTAACACCCCCTAAGTCACACTTGTATTTAATGTCCAATAATTGATTATTTGTTAATAACGCTTGATTTAATATTTTTATTATTTATATAATGATATTAAATAAATAGTTTAATCATTTCGTAAAGTAATATTTATAAAGTTAAAAAATGTATAAATATTACATAAGTAATGCTACATCATTCTATAAGGTTTTTGTTGAAAACGAACTAATACTATTCATGTCAGAAAAAATAGTGCAGAAAAATTAATATAATTATCTAGCTTTAATCATTTTGTAAAATAATATTTATAAAGTTAAAAACATGTATAAATATTATATTAGTATTGCTAATAATTTCTGTAATTTTTTTTGTTGAAAAAACGAACCAACACTATTTCATGTCAGAAAAATAGTGCATAAGATTTTTTATCATAAAATTAAAAGAAATCAACATGTTACCATAGTTTCTATGGTGATTTTACTCATTTTAACACACTTTCGAGCTTAGAAAAACACAATTTATTGCAAAACATCATTTCCGACGACTTTGTAATTTTATATTTAAGCCGAATCGAACCTGAAAGCCCTCAAAAATACCATTTATAAATCTGCCAGATTTATGCCGAAAACTTATTTTGCCGGTATTGTTTCAAATCTAGTTTTGGCCATAACTTCTTCGTTTTACATCCGTTTTTTGAGTTCTTTATATGCACAGAATCGTGTTAAGATGCTATAATATATTTTTTAGGTTTTGCTCAATCTACATGCCCGTATCTACTGATACAAAGCTATTTCCCTAAAGGTATATTACATACTTTTCACCAAGTATTTCTACTATTTTTCATAATAACCTAATCTCATCTAATTACTTCACAATATCATGAAATAATCATAAGATTAATTAAGCTAGTTTATGAACTTTAAACCTAACCACAAGTCTAAAATTATAAGTAAGTAGTGTTCTTGATTTATTTGCAAATGTTTATAAAAGTAAACTAGTTGGTGATATAACTTCATAATTAAGATGTTTATATATAAAAATACGTTGGGAATAAATCTTACATGAGGTTTAGTACTGCTCAGGTTATAACTAACAGTATTAACTGAGTTAGTACTATACACAAATTATTTAGTACTGACCAATGTTAGTTTGTACTGCAGAGAATATTATACTTGTAAAGGAAGTCAGAGATGCCAGAAGTATAAGGATGCACAGAAAGATATAGGTATTACTTGGAGATGATGATTTGTATATAATTATAGAATTGATTGTATCAAAAAAATATTCTATAAGTTTATATCGTTTATTCTTTTAGTATATGTTGTAGTTGGACTAGATCCTCTTGTCTATAAAAGAGGCTTTAAGGCATAGTTGATATTCACGTTTTCATTGGTGTGAAGTCGATTTAAAAGCTTCAGGTTTAAACCCTAGTAATAGTGAAGAGTAATGTAATTATTGATCTAATAATTTAGAGCATTTGTTTTATCTTTGTTTCAATTCATAATTAACTGTTTTATTAATAATACTTATAGATATTAAGGTGTAGATTTCGCATAACACTTTTAGATATACATACAAGTTCTACAACAAGTTTATTTTGGATTTGTCTAAGATAATTTAACCTTAAAACAAGCTAAGGAATCACTCTCAAGGATTGGGATCTACATAGTGGTTTTCAGAGCTTTTTCTTTGAGAAACTTTTGATCTAGAAGTCATGGAATTTGATCTGCAAATAGTAATATCTACTGCCTAGGCGAACTATACTCAAACTAGTTGTGAGTATGAGATGTGGGTGATAATAATAAAGGCTTAGGTTAGTACTTCCAGGTTTGATGACTATTGCTCTATGGGTGATGGTTGGATAAGAGATTGGTAACTCATAGGTTGTCTGTTTAACTCAAACATCACAAAAGAGAATGTGGTATTCAGTTATAAGATGTCCGTACCTGTAACTGCCTGAAGAACAAGACCAACAGAAAAATGATGTGAAGGCTAGAAGCTCTGCTACTCATGATGCTTACCCAATGATCATCTACTTACTTTTAGTCAGTACAATGATGCTAAAAACAATGTTTGCAGCTATCGAAAACACGTTTTGGAGGTAATGAAGCAATAAGAAACACAGAAGAACACTTTTGAGCTACTATATGAAAAATTTTGTGAATCAGAGCAATGTCTCTTGACTCTTATCTTTATACAGGACTTCAGAAGATTGTAGTAGGCTTGTAATTTTGGTCTTTTTCGTGGTTCATGCTTAAGAAGACTTAATTCAAAATTTTTAGAAGCTTGCTCTTGAGGTGGAATACTCATGTTGTAGTCTGGATGATAAGGCTAAATTTAAAACAATGAGCATCGATGAGTTGTATACACAACTTTCAAATTGTTGATTTAAAGTGTAAAGTAAAGAATATCTGTTTGGTGCAAGTAGTGGTGCTCAAAACTTGCCTTTATGGACTGCATAAGCATTGCAGTTACTAGTGATGTTAATATGATAAACTTTGTATATGAAGTTAGTACTGTTAGCCCTAATATTAACACTGCTAGTCCTCAAGTTAGTACTGCTAGCTTCAGTGATAATGCTGTGTATGCTTTCATGGTTGAGAATCCAAATGGTTCTAATCTCCTACAGCAGGACTTAGATGCAAAGTTATGAAAGATTGATCCTAGCAGCACATGGATTTAAAGTGGCAGCTCTCTCTGCTAAGTATGAGGGCAAAAAGGTACTTTCAGAGGACAGGCAAGAAAATTTTCATTAATGCTAATGATACTGCTGTATGATAAATCCAAGGTAGAGTGTTTCAACTGTCACACGATGGGACACTTTGCCAGGGACGTGTTAGGTACCATAGGACAAGGAGGGTCAGTTCACACAAATCAAGACAACACTAGGAAGCATGGAAACAATGAAAGAACATCTTCAAAGGCTTTGTTGGCTATAGATGGGTGTAGGTTTTTGACTCGAGTGATATGACAGAAGGAACAGGGTTCAGACAAACATGGCCTCTCATGCATTTTCAGACTCAGTGGTATTATAATAATAAAACTTGCTATAAAAACTTGTCTGAATAACTATTAAAACTCTTAAGAAACTGTTTGATGATCTGATGTTAAGAGTATCAACTGAATTTATAGCAGCTACTTATAAAAGAGTTTAGCAAGTGATTAGAAGAACAAAATGTATCACATATAGAAAGAATGAGGTTCTTTTTTAGTGAAGAAGTTGCAGTTCTTAAAAGATAGGAGCTTGTAAAGACTATGAAATAAATGTGATTAAAAGTGAGTTTGAAAAAGTTAAACAAGAAAAAGAGAGCATTGAATTTAAAATTGAGGGAAATATGATAATGCCTCAAATGAGACTTAAAAGTTGTTAGAGTTCAGATAACTGACAAAAGCTAAAAAACATGGTTTGGGGTATAATTGTTGTTCCTCATCCTCATCATTTAATCTTAATCGACTCTTAAAGTTTGATTTGTCTTATTCCGGTCTTGATGAATTCAAAGAGCCTGAATTCTAAATTTTATGGTTTTAAGGATAGTAAGAAAGAGTCTAACATTGTTTGTGATAAACAAACTAGATGATTCTAAGGAAAATTCTGATGACTCTTTGGTAAAAGAACAAGTACCAGAAGACACAGGTAGTTTTGTTGAGTCTTCACTTAATGTTGATAAAGAAACTATTTTTCTTGATAAAAAGATAGAGTTTGTTAAACCTAAAAATCATGAAAAACCAGTTAAAAATTCAGTTAGGTATGCTGAGATGTATAGATCACAAAGTCCTAGGGGGAATTAAAGAAACTAGAATGGGACATTAAGTCCAATTCAACTAGGAAGTGTTTTTGTAATGAATAACAAAGTTGTTTTATTTGTGGGAGGTTTTAATCATGTGCTGGGGATTAACTGTAATCACCATCAACGGATAAATGTATAGTATCTAAGAAATAATTAATCATATAGGGACGGATTTATGACTATTATGCCAAACATCACACCCTAGTATACACAGTTATATGACTCCAGAGTAGTTTGTTTGAAAACTGAGGCCCTCAACACCACTCTTAATATTGTTAGATATGTTAATACTGCTTCACCCAGAACCAGCATGTTCATAGTGCTAATTTCAATGTCCCATTTTTCTAAAATACAAGCACATCAACTGCTTAAAGGCCCTTTTATTAAGCATAAACATCTAACTAGAAGATATGTAATTCTGTCATGAGACACTATTTTTTGGTGAAAAATAAGATGTGCTCGAGTACAAATTTTACAAGAATTTCTTAGTAAATTCAAAATCTTTCAAATAATTGTACTCGGCACCATCTTATAAACCCTCAAAAGTTGAGGGGGAGCAATAATATGTTCCATTCTGCTAGAATACATCATTTTGTCCCCGAACGGTTAATCAATTGATATCCAAAATATCAAGGGATTAACATTTTGGATAAGGGGAGAAAATGTGATTAACCTGGACTTAATGTATATTGACAGAAGTAATCAATTAAAATGGACTCGATGCACTCCACACTTAGCATGTACTACGATTACGATGCACATGTTAAGGGGGAGCTTTTAGTGATGATTAAAAACATTCAAAGTGTAAACCTTTTGATATTTATATCAAACACTTTGAATGAATTTTTCAATGATTTTGGTTTGTAATGGTGATGGAATACCCTAAAAGACCGACCATGTACTTAATTTTATGGAGTTATAAGGTGGTTAGGTATAGGTATTCAAATCCCATGATCCAGCCAGAACCGGAGGGATCTACCCAGGGATATCCACTAGTTAGTGTAGAAGTCCTTAGGTATGATTAAAAAGGAGAAAAAGTGAGAATCGGGAATAATGCCGACTGAGATGGAGCTAACACTGGAACAAACCCAACAAGGTGTTAGTTATGAAGTCTCGGTAAGCATTGAAGGGGTTGAAGAATGAAAAAGAAATGTAAGGATAAAGGGTGAAAAGAAAGAAGCCCTCCATACACTTAGGCAGAAACCGGGTCAATACATATGCTGTCAGAAACACTTAGGTGTTGTCTGACATTGAAGACAGTCATGGACCCAGTGACGCTATGCACAAACCCCTCCCAGCCACTCAAAGTCGGAAAGACTTTGTTTCAAAACTCACGGAGATACACTCATTTCTATTGACTTTCTCACTCCGAGTTAGTTGATATTGAAAAGGTGGCACTCAGCTCCAGCCTCCGATCACTAAAATTAAAAGTGCACTATTGAGTCTAGAGCCAAAAGAGATCATCCATTAATCTCATTAGGACACTTGTCATAATTTAGCTTGTTATCTCACACAATGTGAATATCAAGTAATATCATTAGAGTCCTACGCAAGATCCTTGTGATTTTGCCAGAACATCCGAGTGATACTTAGGTATTCACAATGAAGATGGAAATCCTGCTTGAGCCAACATCAAACAAGCTCATGGTAGGTGACTTGTGCGATTCTTATGAATCAAGCTTGTGACAACTGGAAAGCAACAATGGTGCGATTCTTTATGAATCAAACTTGTTCCAGGTTATGGATCAACGGTTAAAGAATTTTGAATTGCTTAAAACTCTCGATGTGTCACAAAACCACTTTAGCAAGTGACACGTCGATTGATTTTCAAATCGATTTTCTATATCAATCGGTGAGATAGTAACTCACTGGTTCACTCTTATCGTGCTGTCTGCTTTGAGACGTTCCGATAATGAGAACATGCTGAGTACGATGAATCTAATACTTATGTGTTAGAAAGATTCAATACTACAGCTGGAAATCCTGTCAAGAAGATTCTTCTTAAATTGAATCTATCTGATCACAGGTCGATCCTCACGGATTTGAAGGTTACTCCAACCAAACCTGGGCGAATGACAAAGCCATATTCGTCCCCCCGCTTTATTGCTAACTGTTTTTATGCAGGCTATTTAAAGATGGTGGTGGAGGTTCCTGATTCCAGCTGACTCACAAGATCCATAGCCACATGCTCATACCCGATAGACAAACATAAGGACTTCATGAAAGGCTCAAATACATATTTCAAGACTTCCGCTACTCTGATAACGAACGTCTTTCTCGAAGTGACGAAGTATTATAGTTAACGAATCTCAAGAAAGACGTAGCATTAAAGTTTTTCAAGACAACCATTCAAGAAAGGTATGAGCATGTTGGTTCAGAAATCACAAATCCACAAGATGGCAAAGTTTCAAGATGGCGAAGAGATTGTGCTTGGTTGATGATCTCAAGATGCTCAAGATCACAATGTCAAATACAAGTTCAAGGAACAAGCTCAATCCAAAAATCAATGATCACTACAACATACTCATAGGAGAATGTCAAATAGACGAGCTAAAGACTAAAGACAAAGCATTGTATGCTAGGCTTGAAGTTTTGTAAAATGGAGTGACCTCCCTTAGGGGGAGATTATTAGAAACACAAAAAGTGTCGGTCACTTCCAAGTTGTAATAGGTCTTAGCTCGTAGATTGTGTCATGTTAAGTATAGAAGCTAATCCGGCCCAAGGCCCATGGGAAGCCCATCATAGCCCATAGGCCGGCCATCATGTAACTATATAAGCCCTCTCCTAGCCTTAGAGAGGGGTTAGTTGTTTCATTTTTTCCATTTTCCACATAGTAATAACATTTCATCCATTCCATATACTTTCTCTCACTAAACATCACAACCCACATCTCTCTCTCTTGTTCTTGGTAGATCATTAGATTACATGTTTCTTCATAAATGTTTACCCAAATCCCATAAAAATATGAGTGTGTCGGTGATGTTGTAGACTTTAAAACTTGGCTTGGTATATCTATTCGAGACCACAATAATGAGTACTATGGATTTAGATGGAGTAACTTGTTTAAATTGGTAAATTTCTAGGATTACACCCAAAAAGCCTATATATGTTATATAATTAACTAACTACACTGGTTAGTTAACCCCCGTATAAACCCTTTGTTTACTCTTATTTTAAGAGTAAAATACCCCTAGAAAAATCAGTAGAGCCAATCCTTTAGGATAAACACCAACTATTTGTTTTATTACACCTTTACACCTTGGCCTACCCTGTTAGATTAAGTCCATTTATCAGTTGCTAGTTGCGTAAAGTGTAAATATGTATTTCCTGTGTCCTGTGTCATTTTCTATCTCTGGTACGGTTGGGAAGAAATTTACACATTGCAATGGGAATGTAAAAAGTAGTCAAACTCATGTATTTTTACTACCATCGTAATTATTGGTACGTCCGAAGAATGAAGAATTATGGAAGAAATTATTCGGAGTTATTATGATCATGAAGATGATGAAATTACACCGAGATTTGTAGTATTGCATTATTTTTAAAAAAATCGAAAAAAAATAGAAAATTGCAACAAAAAATGAGGAAGTTTTTATAGTCGGTTCGTTAAAACTTAAGCCAATGGTATTATTCGAAGGATCGATTATTCGTTGATAGATGGTTATAAATCAACGATGTAAAGTTTTGTATAAAGTGGTTGATATCGCCACTTGTCTTTGTAAAAGTATGTATAGTATGAGATGATTGGGAGTTAACCGTTACGGGAACGCCAACTTAGGTTTTTTTTTATCTATGATCAAGACGTTTGTGTATATAGTTGTGTCTTTATCATGGTAACGGTCGAGAAAAAGTATCTAGCAACTTGCACCTTATTTGTTTAGACTTCATTTATTTTTTTCATAAATTTTTATTTAACAACAATTATTTCCCTTTCCTAATCACTAACCCTTAGGTTTTATTCGAATGAGGATGTGAGCAATCACATGTGTCTATTCCGTCATTACGGCCATGTATGTGTGGTTTTATCCACCTTGTTGGTTTATTACTTTTTTGTGAAGATTAGAAGATCCATACCTTATATTACTACTAGTCCCATTCTTTAGCTTATTCGAGTTAAGGTTTGAATACAATCATATGTGTCTATCCCATCGTTATGGGTGTGTATGTATGGTCTTTGTCACCTTTTCTGGAATATTGGTATCGGTAGAAACTAGAAAGAGTGATCAAACCCTTTAAGCCTTATGAATAAACCCAATTTACCTATATAAACTTGTTACTCCTCAGCTCTAGTGGTAAAGATGTGTATCCTTGCCAAGCCTATGATAGAATACTCGTCATGACCGAGCAATTGAGCGTAATTAGTTACATGTTACCACATAGATTAGTTGAGTGATTTGAGTGTTTTCATCTTCTTATTTCATGATGTGTTTGGTTGTGTACTAGTAATTAATCAAATAAATGCTTAACGGAAAAAATCCTTAGGGATACATTTTTATGAACTTCTAAAGGCTACTTGAGGACAAGTAGGATTCAAGTAGGGGGTATTTGATGAAATCAAATAACGTCACTTTTATAGCATCATTTATCCTATGTAAATGACCTATTTTGTATAATTATTGCAAGAATAGTTACTTAATCGTTTATATTTGAGATTTGCAGTAATTATGGAGTACTTGGTGAAGATTAGCAAAAAGGCACGCATTCTGGAGCTTAAACAAAGACATTTGAAGATTACTGTTCTGACATCCTATATGTCGTATCCATCAAGAAGATAAGGCGTATCTATGCCTGCACTTCACAAGAAACCACGAAGATACAAAGTCCAATACGCCGTATTCAAGAAAGCTCTATACGCCGTATTCAAGATAAAGAAATAAAATATTCTGGAAGATATCGAATGTGGTCCCTACTTCAAGAAACACCTGATACGTCGTATCCAACTATCTCGATACGTCGTATCGACCAAATCCCAAACGGTATAAATAGAAAACCTAGAAATGGGTTTTCAGTGTGCTTGATCATATTTTCGATACCTTAACCACAAAAGTCGATTTTCAGAAGACAGAAGAGCAAAAGTTGTCAAGCAAAGCTACTAATTCCATAGGAAACACCTTGTAATCTCTTATACTCTTGTAATCGTTCGATTTTTGGTATCATTCGTTTAACTCGGTTAGTTTACCTTGGTTGAATTATTACTTTTGTATTGATTACAATGATTAAGGGCTAATACCCTTCGGTATTAGCCATGATTATGAAGATTTAAATGTTTGGTTTGTTTATATCGAATGTTTAATTTATCGTTGATTGCTTGTTTATGTTTATCAATTCATACTTGTTTACGTGCTTTTGTATGCGACCTATCATTCAACTGGATCTAGTGATACCGACCAAGTTAGCTAGATGTCGGGATGACTCTTCATATAGTCATTTATATATCTAAATCAATAGGATCATAATTAATGCCCTATCTTTACCTTTGGGATATGTGCAAGTTGGACTAGCGAGTGACCTAGGATCAACAAATAACATACTGATTCCTTTGGTAAAGACTTGGACTATGGAATACGAGAATATAAATTGCCATTAAGCAGTAAGAGGGTAAAGTCTCTATGAGCTAGGGTTTAATAAGATCACCATTATTAATCTCCTAAGATAGATTATAATCAACAAATAGGATGCTTTATGCGGATGCGTTTAATTGTGACAGAATTCTACGTGTCTAGGTTTTAGGAAGAAGTCCCGCCTAAATCTTGGAATGATATGCCGCCTCGAGATAAGCAATCACTGCACTAAATAAACAAACCAACATTTTAATTTGATTAATCATGGTTAATACAGTTTTCTTATATTTGGCTAGACCGCTCTTCTATCTTATGTCTATCTGCTTGCGTGTGTTATTATGTTTTAGATTGATCTAAGTTACCACAAAACCTGTGCTAGTTCTCAGGCTGAAAACCCCCTTATCCGTTAGAATTAAGATTAACATAGGTTTAGCATAGGTTTAACAAAGAATAAAACTAACATAGTTTAAATTAACCTAGTCTAGTTAACTAAAATATTGATAGAATCAAGATTTCATTCTCGCTCTTAGTGATCGACACCCTACTTACCAACGAAACTACATCTGATTGGGTACACTGCCCGTTAAAGGGTTGTTTTAGGTAAAGTCGGTAAAATATAAATTTAAAACTTAAAAACATAAATAATATCTACACGACGACCCTTATCAGACGTTCCAAAACATCGACAAGCTTTAAGAGCTTACCAGTCAGGGAACCTACATTCCAACTACCTTCCCTAATCCTACATGTAGTCTCTATCCTACTACCTCTCATAGTCTCCCTAGTATCGCCCAACCTACCCGGTCCAGAAAGACATGACATTAGGTTACCATCACTTAAAGCCTCTATCCTACTCTCACTGAAATAGTTTCAGTACGTTTTTGTTGATCGCTAGTCCCTTGATCGAAAAAAATGCACCGTTTATTTCTTACTACCAAACGTTATCCGCTATTAGTTCTTCTTCTAACGACCTTAACTAACCTTCATTAAATGTTTACATGTGACAACATGGTCTTTTTAAAGTCATGCATTTATCATTTAGAAATGATTAAGATGCTTAAAAATATGATGAAACTTATAACTAAAATCAACATGTTAATGATTTAAATGTAACTAGAATTTTTTTTGATAAAAGTTAAAATTCTATACTCATACTAGATTTACTAAAGTTCTTCTGTCATAACAATCTCATTAAGGCTATGTTTGACAACAAGCATTTGGAAGCGTCTAAGAGTCACAAGCGGTAAGGGGTTTGGTTGAAAAGCTTGTTTGGCAACAAAGCAACAAGAGTTAACATATTGTGGAACCGCTTCCATTTGAAATGCTTGTTGAAAAAGCGTTATGGAACTGCTTCAAGCATTTTATTTACGAAATTACCCATATACCCTTAAAAATAACGTTCAGTTTTGTTTATTTGCCCTTTTTGGTAATTTTACATTTTATAATTACAGCTACAATGTTAGGAATACGAAAGTATCGGTCACTTCTATTAATATCGTTAGATAGCTCGTATAGTAATATTTGGAAACTAGATAGGATATATAAGAAAAAGCCCATGGACATAAGCATATAGCTGGCCACTTAGGTGGTAAATAAACCATTTCCATCTCATGAAAAGGGTGTTGGTTGTTCATTTTTTTCACATAGTAATCTAACATTTTTTTCTTACTTTCTCTTACGAAGTGTTCATCCAACCACCTCTCTTTCTCTCTCTAAACCCTACATTGAATCCATACCTTGTGTGTGTTAAGATATCTTACAATTGGTATCAAGAGCCATGGGGTGCTTGTGAAGGTTTTGTGTGCGTTTCTTACCCTTGTTTACTCGTGTATGTTTGGTTCAAACCATACAAAAGATATTCATCTTTTGTAGGTTTAAAACCATAAAGTTTTCTACTTTCTTCTGTATTTATCTTAGTATAGGCTAGTTGTACAAGAAACTCTTTGAAAAACATTAAAAAATTCTATCTTTTTGTGTTTTTTTGTTGGTTCGAACAAGGTTGTACCAAGAATCTTGATTTCAAATTTTTTGTGTCAAAAATGTTAAAGTTTGTGTTTTTAAGGTTCTCATAGTCTTAGATAGATAAGAATTACAAGCAAAATCAAGTAAAAACGTCAAAAAGTGAGTATTTTGGTGATTTTTAAATTTTGGGTTTCAAATTTGTCTGGGCGATTTATACGCAGACGAATTATACGTAGTCTTCTGGGTGAATTATACGCGTTTGTGTTAGGCGATTTATACGTTTTTGCACTAGGCGATTTATACGCTTTTGCACTAGGCGATTTATACAGGCGAACTATACGCTTTTGCCTGGGAGAACTATACGCTTTTGCTTGGGAGAATTATACGCTTTTGCCTGGGAGACTTATACCATTTCTCTTGGGTGATTTATACATCTCCATTAGGTGAATTATACGGTTTTTTTTATTTGTAAAATCCTGTGAAAATTAATTTCCCGGTTTTATCAAGAATTGTAAAATCTCGTGTATTCCAAAGACTTAATCACATTAATCACATCTCACTTTAACATAACAACCTCCAATCACTGTACGATCATCTTTTATCTTATCACATAACAAATCAAAATGGATTCAATGATTCCACTTGGATAAAAGAATACTCTTGCTGAGTACATGATACTCTCTGGTGCTGAAAATCGTCCACCAATGTTGGACAAGGACCTGTATGACTCTTTGAAAAGTAGAATGGAACTATACATGCAAAACAGAGAGCATGGAAGAATGATACTTGAATCAGTTGAACACGGTCTACTCATTTGGCCTACGATTGAAGAGAATGGGGTGACCAGAACAAAGAAATATGCTGAATTGTTTGCCGCCGAGAAAATTCAAGCTGATTGTGATATGAAGGCAACCAATATCATTTTTCAAGGTCTACCAGCTGATATCTATTCACTTGTTAATCATCACAGAGTTGCCAAGGATCTATGGGAAAGAGTTCAGCTACTAGTGCAAGGTACCTCATTGACTAAGCAGGAAAGGGAGTGTAAACTGTATGATGCATTTGATAAGTTTGCTCACATCAAGGGGGAATCACTCCATCAGTATTACTTGAGATTTACTCAGCTGATCAATGACATGAACATTTACAAAATGAAATTAGAGCAATTTCAAGTCAATACCAAGTTTTTAAACAGTCTCACACCTGAATGGAGTAAGTTTGTGACTGATGTCAAGCCTGTAAAAGATTTGGATACTACCAACTTTGATCAGCTTCATGCATATCTTCAACAACACGAACTCTATGCAAATGAAGTCCGTCTTATGCGTGAACGCAATCAAGATCCACTTGCACTAGTTGCTAATCATCAGATGACATCATCTCACTGCAACACTTATCAGTATTCATACAACAATCCTCAGTTCCAATAATAATTTCCACCATCTCAGTCTCCTCAATATGGATCAATTCATCCTACACAACATTACTCTACTACTTATCCATCCATACCTCTTCCAATTACTTATCCATCAACACTATATCCAAATGCTTACTCATCCACAGTACATCAAGATGCTTCTCCTCAACCACAATCCATTCCTCAAATTAAATATACTGTCTCCATAGTTAATCAAAAAACACATCTTGCTGAATTCCCTCAGATTCACTCTGTTCTAGCAGTTCTTGTGTTTAAGCAGGACCTTATTGATGCCATTAACAAAATGATGTCATTTTTGTCTACTGTCGTATCATCTCGTTTCCCAACAACCAACAATCAGCTAAGAAACTCCTCCAACCTAAGGCAACAAGCAACTATTCATGATGGAAGGGTGACCGTTCAACCACTTTAGGGGAGACAAAATTCTTATGTTGCTGGTACTTCAGGAACTGGAGGGAATAATTCAGGTCAACAAAGGGTTGTGAAGTGTTTTAACTGCCAAAGGGAAGGTCACATG
>BQNB010152495.1:2599-15766 GCA_026074375.1 Tanacetum coccineum
ATTAGCTTCAGGGGAAGTTTGTGCTTATCTTGGTTTTGTCATTATCAACTAGGGGAAGATTGTTGGGAATTATATTTGAGTTGATATGACAAAACATATGAAAGATGAAGGATTTAAAAGATAAAGGAGGAATTCTTCAAATAATGGAAGATTACAAAAGATTTCCAAGAAGATAATTATAAAAGTTAGGAAGATTTAGTTGTTTCCTAATACTTATCCTATGTAAACCTAATATCTCTAGTATATAAAGAGATATAGGTCGTATAGTTTTCTGTGTGTCAAGATTTAAACACCAAGAAAAGTGTGTTTGTGTGTTCTAGGCATTAAGTCTTATTGTAGACGCCTAGGGTTTGGTAGTTTTAGCCTCAAGGATATTTGATTCCTTGTTATTGTTTAGATAACACGTTCTACCATTAATCAAGGTAGAATTGGGGCTTGTAGTAGTCATGTATCATAGTGAAGATAATGATGAAAACCTTGTTAGAGTAACTTTGATTCTGTGTTATTATTCCGCTGTGCAAATTTATTAATCATTGTTATTCATGATCCTAGATATAAATATCTAACCAATCTTGAGCTTAAATGAACCAACAATTATGTCCCATCCAATCAATTGGCCTAGATTGCCAACGTGGTTGTCTTTTCCTTAAAGAATAGGTTAAATTGGGTTTGTCTGTTTTCAGGGGGAAAAGGTTAAGTTGGGTTTGTCGTTTGGTTGCAGGGTAGGACAAGGATGATGAATAGTGACAGTGGGTTTGGCGGGAAATGGTTTAGGGGTACTGTTTGTTTAATTTGTAACGGGTGTTAGGGGTGAGGGAATAACGGTGCAAAGGGTTAGGGACTAAGTTAGTCCCTAAGGACTAACGGTGTAAAGGGATTAACAGGTTTATGGTTGGGCTTTTGTTGGGCTTGGTTATTTACTTTTGGGCCATGATTTAATAAAATGGATTTTGGGCTTTATAAAGACTTTTGATTTAATAGAAAAGCTTAATGGGCTGACTCGGCCCATTAACTTGGGTATGAGTTGGCCCATTTAAGATGCACATGTCTTTGGCTTCGACTTTTCACGCTATTTCTATTCCCGTGTCCGGTTTTGTCCGTTTTGCCTTTATTTTTGTCCTTTAGTGAATATCCGTTACCTGCACATCATAAATTACAAAACACACAAATACAACGTATTTTTGATATATTTTGGTCATTTTAGGCTCGTTTTATTAGGTAAAAGGTATGTGTATTTAAGCACATACCAAGCGCTCACTAGCTTCGGTGTACCGAACTAACGTACGTATACCATGTCGGATTTGGATATTGCGGGTTGAACATTTACACGGGCACATTATTGGCATTAAATTGCAAGTACATACATGTTGTAGCTTCAGTGTCATGAGCTTAGCGCATGCATAATTAATTTTGTGATATTGTACGTGTTACATTATTACACACTTGAAATCTTGTGGTCCTACCTTATACATACATAAGTCTGTTAATTCACCAACTTTATGTTGATGTTTTAAAGCATGTTTTTCTCAGGTTAATAAGTGCACATGAACATGGATACATTTGGGAGCATCATTTTGGAGTCTAAATGCAATAAAGATTTACTGCATTACATTTTGAGACATTTTGTTATGTATCAAAATCTTTATGTTTTCACATCGATGAACAATTAAAGCTTGGAGCTTTTATAACAAACAATGATTCAAATCAATGTATCTTTCAAAACGACTCATTTAGAGGTCATTCTTTTATACCTTGTGCAATGTATTCATGAAGTAACGCTCTCGGACATATTTCCGCTGTGATCCATTTTGGAGGTGTTTCACTAGCAATGGGCGTCGAAGTCAAAATCTAGTTCCTTGGTCCGGTTCCTATATGGTTTCATGCATGTTTCCTTTTCGATAGATATTTCAAGATAAACGTGGCTTTTTATTATTAAAAGAAGGATTTATATAATGATGGAAGACAAACGTGGCCTGATTATGACTTTTCTTCTTCTTGTAATACATTTCGTGATACTTGTTGATTACAGTATGATTTTAGTTCCCTTTTGCAAGAAATAAAATTTAACAAAACAAAGGAAAATAAGAAAATTCACCGATCATTAGTTTTACTCTTGGATTGATATACATTTAACTTCTTTGTACATTCTACAAGCAACTCTTTTCGGATTAAAACATCAAGCAATTCTCGATGTAACAAAAAGTTATCTATCAAGCAACACTCTGTTCGTGCAATTGATAGTTAATAAGTTATACAACAAGGCACACGTGAGGTGTTGGGATTTATGGTTTGCAACTTGCATTACACTTTTTCCATGCTTTTAACTTCACATTCTTTCTCCGTAGTACGTACAAGTGGGGCTATATTACTTCAAAGCCAGCTAGCTGAGCACTATTTACGGAAAATTACTTATTCAACCAATGTTTTAAAACTCGGGTTGACTCGGTCGGTTGAACTCGTTGACCCGTGAATTGTTTCGGAGACCGGGCCGGATGTGACTGGGTTTTTGCTTGTTTGAGAACCGGATTGAACCGTCGGTTTTTCGTTGACCCGTGTTGACTAAATTCGGCCGGGTCATAACTTCTTTTTTAATCTAAAAAAACTTTTTTTTTCATAAATTTTTCTAAATTTAATTGAAAAAATGAATTGACAAACATGGTCGACCTGTCCATTCCAAACTACTTCTTGCCACTATTTAACAAATCAAACAACAAAAAAAAAAAAAAAAAAAAAAAAAAAAAAAAAAAAAAAAAAAAAAAAAATAAAAACAAACAAAAAAAAAAAAAAAAAAAAAAAAAAAAAAAAAAAAAAAAAAAAAAAAAAACAAAAAAAAAAAAACATTTGATGACAGGCCTAGAGTATATATCAAAATCTAGTTCATGGTTTCATGCATGGTTTCTTTTCGATAGATATTTCAAGATAATCGTCGCATGATTATGACTTTTCTTCTTCTTGTTATACATTTCATGATTCTTGTTGACTATAATTTTAGTTCCCTTTTGCAGAAAATTAAATTTAACAACACTCTCTTCGGATTGAAACATCGAGCAATTCTCGTTGTAAAAGCTATCTATCATGCCTCGCTCAAAATCTGTACATAGATACATACATGTATAAATCACGACAGGTTCACGTAGAAACCAAAAACTCATGTCATGAATTAATTATCTTCGTATATTGTAGACAACTTAAGCCTGAAGGATCGAGCATCCAATCTCGCTTTCCTTGATCTTGGCATCTTCCTTATAGATCTTGATTTCGACACTCGTAAACCTCCATTTTTACAATCATTCTGCTTGTTTTCCTCGTCCTTGACTACAACATTAATCTGACTCGTTTCCATCAACACCATAGGCGATATACGAGTATTGGAATCAAGAGCAAGACTGGCTTTGACAGCTAGTGAAGCCATATAGGAGGCACTAAGACGACGAGCAAGCATTGATTTTCGTTATGAAAAAAGTATAAATCTGACCGCATACAGGCGTGTTGGAATCAAAGAACGGGATAGCGTGGTCTTGACAAAGTTGGCGGTAGCGAGTTGCAAACAAAGAAAGAAGGTTTCTCATATTGAAGAACCTCAGAGACAATTATGTTGGATTAATCGTTTATGTCACGTATGCATGGCATGTCTAGAGTTTAGTTTAATAAGTTTTTTTGTTCTATATTCTACGTATGCATGGAGTATAGACATGTAAAGTGATACTTTGAAATGGTATTATAGGTTGCAACGTGTTATTATGGTAGTGTACTAGAGATGTGGGACATTTTTCGCAGTTTCTTTAGGATCGATTAGCAGTTTAATTGCTGCTTATGTTCCCATGTAAGGCCTATATATAGGCTCCTTTTCTATGAATTGAATACAAGCCATTTTTGTAGTTTTCTTCCATCACAGTAACTTGGTGAGTGTGAGTTTCTATTTGAATCTTCATTTGGTTACCAGAGCTGCGTTCGAATAAAGGGCGGGGTTTGCAGAGTCGGCTACCAAGAGAAGGTTGTAGGCCCTTCGCTGGCGGGATCGGATCGTTCTTCTAGCAGGGAACCGGGTTTGTCTTTTAACGGGGCGGTTGGGTTGTTTGTTGTTGATCAGCTTCCTTGGTCATGGAAGGGGTCGTGTAAGTACTTGATCATTAGTTTCATGTTGAAAGAGATAACCGGACGGGACGTTGCGTGAAACGACGGAAACTGATCCGTCAAAGCAGGTGGCTTTGGTTTTTGTCCGTTCTTCATGTGTAAGAGAAGTAGAGTGTATAGCTTGTCGTCTTGGTTGGCTTGGTAATAGGTTCGCTGGATACGGGTTATTATGAGCGAAATAGGTTGTAGTTTGTGCTTGTTCCGTCGTGAGAGGGAGACTACCGGGGTTTCGGGATAATTATGAACGGGAAGAAGTCGGGAAACGCAGGTAGCTTTGATTCGGTTCGTTTTGCGAATGATGGAAGACGATAAAAGCGGGTGTGACCTTGTCTTCTTGATCGGTGGAAAAAGTGCTCTTGGAACAAGCTTGGATAAAGAAGTTAGAGGCTGTGATGTTATGATCACAGGTTCCATCCTTGATGACATGTTTGTGTGATTAACCGAAGGCGCGGAAAAGACGAGCGGAATGAAATCAAAGCAGGTGGCTTTGAGTTTGGTTCATTTCGTTGTTTGGGTATTAACGAAAAAGGTGGTGGTTACCTTGTTTTCTTGATCGATGGAGGAATCACACAGAATAGCATTAATCGGCAAAGGTATGGTTGTCAAGACAAGATGAGCAACACTCTCTTCGGATCGAAACATCAAGCAATTCTCGATGTAACAAAAAATTATCTAGCATGCCTAGCTCAAAATCTGTACATACATATATAGATCACAACAGGTTCGCGTTGAAACCAAAAACTCATGTCATGAATTATACTATGAGACGTAGTAAATTAATTATCTTCGTATATTGTAGACAACTTAAGCCTGAAGGATCGAGCAGCCAATCTCGCTTTCTTTGATCTTGGCATCTTCCTTATAGATCCTGATTTCGACACTCGTAAACCTCCATTCTTATAATAATTTTGCTTGTTTTCCTCTTCCTCGACTACAACATTAATCTGACTCGTTTCCATCAACACCATAGGCGATATACGAGCATTGTTATTCTTTTTCTTCTTTACATGGGAATTCGAATTTGTATTGGAATCAAGAGCAAGACTGGCTTTGACAGCTAGTGAAGCCATATCGGAGGCACTAAGACGACGAGCAAGCATTGATTTCGGAAGAATAAAGTAAATCTGACCAGCATCAAGCTCGTCTTCTGAATCCAAAGAAGGGATATCTTGGTCTTGATACAAGTTGTCGGAGTTGCAAACAAAGAAAGATGGTTTCTCGTATTGAAGAACCTCAGAGACAAATATGGGAGTTGGATATTGTCGTAATTCGCCTTTGGTTGATATAACAAAGGCATAATTAGTCGATTTGTGTATCGAGTCACCTGCCGAAGACATACAAGCACCCATGTCGCGCAAAAGTTGCTTTTGTGCAATTTAGAGATTGATGATCCAAGAGTGAGTTTGAAGGAGTTTTGAGGAAATGAAATGAAGGTGAACGTTATTTATAAGATGGAAAACTTTAGAGTCCAAATTAATAGGGAAAATGGGAACCTTCCAAAATCAATTTTCTATTTCATAATACTTGTTGATTATAATTTCAGTTCCCTTTTGCAAGAAATTTAACAAAACAAAGATAATAAGAAAATTCATCAATGTTTAGTTTTACTCTTGGATTGATATAATTAACAAGAGAGCGTTTAACTGCTTTGTACATTCTAACAACACTCTCTTCGGATTGAAACATCAAGCAATTCTGGATGTAACAAAAAATTATCTATCATGCCTAGCTCAAAACCTGTACATACATACATACATAGATCACGGCACCAAAAACTCATGTCATGAACTATACTATGAGACGTAGTAAATTAATTATCTTCGTATATTGTAGACAATTTAAGCCTAAAGGATCGAGCAGCCAATCTCGCTCTCCTTGATCTTGGCATCTTCCTTATAGATCTTGATTTCGACAGTCGTAAACCTCCATTCTTATAATAATTCTGCTTGTTTTCCTCTTCCGCGACTACAACATTAATCTGACTCGTTTCCATCAACACCATAGGCGATATACGAGCATTGTTATTCTTTTTCTTCTTTACATGGGAATTCGAATTAGTATTGGAATCAAGAGCAAGACTGGCACTGACAGCTAGTGAAGCCATATCGGAGGCACTAAGACGAAGAGCAAGCATTGATTTCGGAAGAATAAAGTAAATCTGACCAGCATCAAGCTCGTCTTCTGAATCCATACACAGGGTTATCTTGGTCTTAGCTACAACAGTTGTCAGAGCTTAGTTGCAACAAACGAAAGAGTGGTTTTCTCGTATTGTAGAACTCAGAGACAAATAGGGGAGTTGGATATTCTTGTTAGTTCGCCTTTGGTTTATATAACAAAGGCATAATCAGTGGATTTGCGTATCAAGTAACCCAAGTTGTCAGAGTTGCAAACAAAGAAAGATGGTTTCTCGTAGTTCGCACGAAAATGGGAACATTTCAATATCAGTTTTTTATACTAGTTGTATTATTGAAAGTGTTTTGCATATGATATGATGCACATGAATTTATTGTCGGATCGAAACATGTGACGTGGGTCAATATCCATTTTGCTCTTTCCTTCCTACTAACAAGCAAGAGTAATGCTATTTAATCCTACAACATGTGATGTGGGTCAACATTCATTAATTACTTGTATATTTGTATTATGCATTTTCTCTCTTTAAATTTTCACCAATCATTTTTCAAAACCAATCAAATTATTAGTTTTATTTGTAGGCATAATTTGTAGGCACACGAATCATTTTTCAACAAGTAAACATTGATGTTCTTCTTTTGTTTAGGAAACAAGCCAGTTTACTTGTCAATTTTCAAACATACAAGAATAGTAATCAAACATCATTTGAAAATGTGCATCATCAATGATGTAAAGGTCCTTTTATGGATTATTATGTTTGTTTTATTGAATACAACACCTCGCTAAATGTTTTATCGAATATATCATTGTCTGTGGAGATTAGTGAATGATTAGTGTATGACTTTTTGTACATGATTAATATATTAACATGCACGAGCCAATATTTAAATAGGGAACCAATACAGGTTGTTATGTCTTATATTGTTTAATCCACATTAATTTTTTCCAAATTTATCATAATTGCAACAAGTCCATCGAAATGTGTTCCTAGTATTATTTAGTTAGTATACTTTAAAAAATCTGTGCACCCAGTCATACTTGATCCTAGTTTCGTCCATGCATGTTTTTAACCATCTCTAAATAAATGGTATAGTGGTAAGGTCGTCGATTTCCTCACATGAGTCAAACAATACAAAGTTCCAAACTTCCTAGTTGTGAACATTTAGAATGGCCAAAGAAGGGTAGGAAATGGTCACGAGATTAATCGGGTGAGACTGCGTACATCTAAGTTAAAAAGACTCGTCCTCCCCGTGTACCTGAACAGAGACAATCTCATCCATTACATGTTTTATCAATGGCCAGAAAAACAAGTGGCGAACTACAAAATTTACCGCGTCCTAGGTTCACGTCAATAAGATTACGGACTACAAAATAACCAAAACTGGATGAATATTAAACTTTTCCGGCTCACAAGCTCAAACGTTGTAACACCCCAAAACCGATATGTTATTGACTATAATGTCTTTAACATGTTAAGCTTCAAAGTACATGGGTAGAAGGAGACGTGATTGGTTGGTCAACCAAAGTTTATGTTCAAAGTCAAGGTTGATAGTCAAGTAGAATAAACTACATAATACGTCTTGTGTGGTCAATATAAAATGACATAGAGTTGAAGGACCGTTTTTGCCATTGTGAATAAATAGTTAAAATCATATTTATATTAGATTAATTCTTTCGAGTGCTAAAATGTAGGGGCGTGCAGAAAACTGGAAAACCAAACATAAATCGAAAAAAGCAGAGAAACCGAAATCGAAAAAACCGAAACTGATTGAAAAAACAATGGTTCAGGTTTTGTAATTTTTAAAAACCAAAGTTTAAGGTTCGGTTTGGTTTTAGCAAAAACACAAACCGTAAAAAAAACCGAACTGACAAAATACATATAATCTTAAGATCTCGTGTTTCAATTGCTTCTTAAATGAATCAAATAACACATAAATATCTATCATCTAGGACTTTTTGTGGTCGTTTGTTTTTTATTGTCATTATTGTATCCCTTTACGACGCATAAACAATTCTTTTTATATATATATATATATATATTATCATTATGTGTTTCTTGATTCTTAAAACTTGAAAAAGTTATTCTAGGTTGCATTAGAAATTCGACCATTGAAAGATCAAACCGCGATAAACGAAATAAAAACCAAAAAAACCGATAAATCAAACCGAAAATAAACCAAAAACCGAAACCAATCCTATAATAAACTAAAACCGAACAGTTTCTAAAACGCAAAAATCGAATGTTTTCGATTCGGTTTCGGTTTTAGCCAAAAACCGAACCAAACCGAACTATGCTCACCCTTACTAAAATGTTTTAAAAACATTTCTTATGTGTGTGTGTTGAATGTGACGTGAAAATGGAGGGAGATAAGACCAAGGTGAACTAAGATGATCAAGTTTGGTGTGAATTGTTAATTTTGTTAATACAAATAATGTCTAAAAAAATGTATTTATATTTTTTGTCTTCTTTACGTTTTGATAATAGTAAAATGTAAAAACATCCTACGCTAAAAATAAACATATACACGTTATTAGTCGTAAGTCTACATTTGACGTAAATCACCTAAAGTATGTACAAACAAATATTAAACTTGATGGATGATCAAAGAAATAAGTTTTGTCTTACACTTTATATTTTTATAAATGTAACACAAACATTTTTACAAGAATAATTAGACAAAATATTTTTTTAATATAAAAAAATGTTTTATTAAGTATATATATTTAAAATCTGGTTTCCTGATAATAGATAAAACCTAAACCAGATAAACTTTCGTCACTAAAAGACAAAAAAAAGAGCGTCCCCTTATATATAAGGGGACCGTCGGACCGTCTGGTGTGTCAGACGAGTCTTGGTTTACCTATAAATAGCAGATCATTCATAACTGATTTTTCACCTTTTTGCACAATCTTTCTCTGCTATAAATTCAGATTTCTTATTTCTATTTCTTTGATCATTTAACTTATTTAAGTTGTTTACAAGTGATCCAATCATATATCCATCAAAGTGCAAGAGAAGAACATTCGTATTCGTTATGAAACGAATACGAATTAGGTGAATAGTGACTTTTGAGTAATATATGTTTATGAATCAAAATGAGGTTAAAAGAATGTTACTTGATCAAGTTATTATGTTACTCCCTCCGTCTCAAAATTGTAGTCCACCGACAAAAAACACGTGGTTTAAGAAAAACATTATCATTACAGCTTTCTCTCTCTTACTTTTTGCACAATGACAGTTTTACCCTTAACCATTTAATTTATAACTTCTTTAAAGTTTGTAATTATTACATCAAGTGGGGATGATATGGTAAACTTAATCTAACATTTCTATCTATTTTTGGAAGTGGACAATTAATTTGAGACAAGCAAAAAAGGAAACTTGGACTATAATTTGTGAGGGAGTGAAAAGTGAAATATGAGTCTATGAACACTACTTTGAACCAAGGCTGTCAAACTCGCGAGTTTACACATAAGATCGTACGATCTTACGTGCCTACCTAATAAAATCGTGTAGGATCGGTGTAGGATCGCATCAGAGGTAGGATCGTAAGTAGGATCGTAAACTCGCACGTAAGATCGTAAGATCGCGTGTCGATACGAGTTTACCAAATTACCAAGTTACTAACTTACTGACTTACATACTTACATACTTACTAGACCATTACTTTTTTTAGGCCCAAAAGAACAATAGAGTCCGCTGATCGCCAGTAACACGTATTAGTTTCATTTTAAGATTTTTTTTAATCAATAAACCTAATTTATCTATATTCCTATTGAAATTACTATGAAAACAAATTAGGGTTCCTTCTTCTCTATGTTCTAGTTTTACCATGATGCTAAAAAGATTTCTTAACAGATATAATTGTTGTTTTTTTCTTTTATCTTTTCATAGTTTTAACTATTAACCTTTAAGTTTTAATTTGGATAGCTTAATTGTAGTGATACTAGTGATGTACTTTGTTTTGAGACGTTATTACGCATGTTATGTAATTTTATTCCGCTAAATCGTGAATGTGACGATTGAAACTTGACTTTTTTTTGTTTTACTTTTACTTGTTATTTTAAATTTGAACTTTGACATTTTCAAGAGGATATTATATAAATTTATCTTTGATGATGAGTATAAATAAAAATAGTTTGACTTGTTTATTCATTGCATACAGAACATGATAAATTGGTAGGATCTTACGATTTCGATCCGATCTTACGATCTCGATCTTACGATCTCGATCTTGCAAAGATAAAAACGATCCCAAGTGGGATCGCGATCTTGACAGCCTTGCTTTGAACACTAACAAGCCTCCTCCCGTCTTTTTTGTTTCCCTCCCTTTTATAACTTTGTCCTTTACATGTCCTTTTATAAAAAAAACATCGAGTTTTACATCAAAACCATAGTTAATAGATTCCATTATCTAAATACATAATACATCAAACCCATAAAACAATACACATTTTTTTTTGCAGAATCAAGATCCAAAGATGAAGAAAATATCTTTAGTTTGTTGTTTTTTGCAGATAAATTGATCGAAAATGGTTAGTTAATCTTTAATTTTTTAAATTCGAATCTTGAATTGGCCTTTTTTTTGAGAATTTCGTTTAATCAAATTCTGGGTAATGAAGTTTATATTTAATTAAATTAGAGCTTGATGAGTTTAGATTTCTGAGTAATGAAGTTTATATTTATCTTTTACCTGTTCTTTTCCATTATCAAATACATGAGCTTGTACACCAAAAACCATAGTTAGTTCGATTCTCCTTATTATCTTAAATACATAAACCATCGAAAACCATGAAAACAATATTGTTATGCTATATATATATATATATATTTTTTGCAAATTCAATTTAATATCTTAAATGAAGTTTGGATTTAATTAAATTAGAACTTGATGGGTTTGGGTTTAGTTGTGTTTAATTTTGTGGGTTTTGAAATTTAAGGTTCGCATTAATCCCACACATATCATATGATAAAATTAACCCAGCCCTTAAGTAAATTTCAAAAAATAAACCCAATTAACAAAAAGCGTTCAAGTTCGCTGGGTTGGCGTACCTGTACGCCAAGGTTTTTTCGTTTGGCATCTTCGTCGGTTTTGAGGATGGTTCTTCTTTTCATCCTTCACTCGGGACTTGTTTGGGGTTTCATAAAAATCCATCCCGAAGTGAAAACCGGTGGCTCGGCCTCCGGGATGGGGGGTTTTTCTTTTGTCGAAGTGAAAACCGATCCGTCGGCCTTCGTGTCAAAAGTTTTTTCATCCCTTTTGATTCCCTCGCAGTTAAAGTCTCGGGATTTTACCATTTTTTGATGTTATGTAATTCTTTTTGTTGACTCTATTGTACTTTAAGTTTCTAGCGTCTTGCTAGACTCTTTTTTATATATATTCCATCTTTGCCGTTCAAAAAAAAATATGAGATTGTTTTTGTTTGTATGTATGTATATAATTCTTTGTGTTTATATGAGTATGTCTAAATTTGTGGTCTATTTGAATATGTGGTGTGTACATGTTGTGTTTGTGTGTATATAAATATAGTTTTAAAAGGAAAAAAACAAACAAACAATGTATAAGGAAAATAAAATTTCAAGACAAAAACAAGAAGTGAAGGATAATACACGTATTTATTTTGAAAATGGGACTAAACTAGTATTTCGTGTACAACTTTTAGGGCAAACTAACGATATATTTTACGATTAACTTAATTAAGATGCAACTAGCAGATTATATGGTGTATTTAACAAAATACACGTACTTTTTGGCATGTGAAATGCAAATGTAACATTTAATGCAAATTAAAATAATTATGTTCGTGCAATTGACAGTTAATAAGTTAATACAACAAGGCACACGTGAGATGTTGGTTAGCAGGTTTGCAACTTGTATTACACTTGTTTTCTTGCTTTAATTTCACATTCTTTCTCGTAGTATGTACAAGTGGGTCTATATGTACGTTATGTTTGCTTCTTTTTTGTTGGTCAAAAGGTCAAGTCAACATACGTAGTCCCTACAAGAGAAAAAATGTAGTCCCTACAACCTTTAGGATTGGAGCAAAAGCCACCAAAGATATACGGACTACCCGTGGTCCCTAGAGCTTGTAAAGACTACTTTCTGGGCTTTTAGAGACTACAAATGTAGTCCTTATAACCATTTTTTGGTGTAGTGTTTGATCTGTTAGACTCACTGTAACATTTCTCAATTTCAGGTCATTTTACGATATCTATTATTCGTCACTATTTATTTTGGTCTGATACGCGTTTACTTTTAAATTAACTTTTAAGCTAAATCGCGTAGACTAGAAATAATCATTTAATGTAAACGGTCATCAAATAAATTAAGATTTACGTCAACCAAGTAATATATAATTATTAAGAAGATAATTATTAACTTTACGTGTTTTATTTTATTGGTCACGTAAAAGGGTTTACGTTTCGCGATAAAATACATTCGAACGCACCCCGGAAATACCTATACTTACCTAGACTCAAACCAATACCCACTTTTAACCCGTAAACACAAAATTTGTATAATTATTGTGTTAACAAGTCACAAAGGCCAAATAAAATGGTTTATCACGATAAACAATTCGTCCCGTGTGGTTTATTAGCTAATAAATCTTGTCATGATCCTTAAAAGTACTAGTACAACCTCTAGCTAATTAAGATTAGTACCTAATGTCTCCTGTAACCTATTACACATTGGGAAATAACCATTGAACCCTTTCCTTGCCTTTTCTAGCCGCGGTTAACCAAGAAACAAGCACACAAATCCTTAAGATTTCCTAATCTAGCTAAATCTTGTACATCCTTAGCTAATTAAAGCTTGTACTTGGTGATTTATTAAGAAAACCATGTGTGATTAACTAGAACTCCCTAAAACCACTATGTTGGCTCATTTTCTAGTCAAG
>BQNB010152496.1:1682-15766 GCA_026074375.1 Tanacetum coccineum
CTAAAAACAAGTAATGCAAAACCCTTTTAAAACTCTTATGCATCAAATTTCAAATGCACATTTCAAACATATATCTGAGTCGGGCAAATTGCTAGGTCATGACTGGAAGCTGTTGTATGTTGTTTGACCATCTTATTCTTAGCTACTATTCATCCTTGTTAAAGGCGAGTTCTCGTAGCCCTATTTTCAAACTATTTTCCTTGAGGGAAAATTATACTCAAATCTATTTCAAATTGTTTTACTTCTGTGCTAAAACTAATTCTATGCTTTTGGACAATGCTATGTGCCTATAATTGCATATGTGAATGCTGTTGTATATGTTCATGCATGCTATGGGGTACATAACTAAGAACTATTTTCTGACCTATGTAGCTCCAACTAGTAGGTGATAGGTTCAGAGGACTATAAACGCTTGGGTTAAGATTCTGCTATCATTGCTATTGGATTGCTATGTATACTGCTTTCTCTCCACTATTATATTGCACTATTGTCCTACTCAAATTCTGGCACAACAACTAGGTTTATACTCTAAACCTACGCGCTCACTAACTTTATGTTGACCTTTTTGAGTATCATTTTAGGTGAAGCGAATGCTCATTGCGGTCAGGATAGGATGCCTTAGCACACCTAAGAGAATCATGTGGGGATCATTTCTTGAAAGACTGTATTTTAGAACTTTGTTTTTAGTTATGTATTTTGGAGCATTTCTAGACTTGTATTACCCCATGTGTGGGAGCTTGGCTTATAATACTTCAGACTATGTGTTATGAAGCGACAAGTCACGACACAAGTATCCACTTGTGATCGAAGGACGTCGTGACACTTTCATTGGTATGCATTTTAGTTTTCTCTATAGTGACACCATGTGTTATGACGATCAATCCCTCCTTCACGCCTCGTGTTTCCGCCTTAGACGGGGTGTGACATATTTGAAGTTGTAATATGCTGTGACAAAGCTAGTTATAATTTTTAGAGTTCTATGTTGTAACGATACAAGTTTCATTGAAAGTTCTTGAAGAATATATACCTACATCTAATTGATAGTTTGAAAAAAAAATCCATGTTTATAAATTCATAATTGTTGTTATAGATTATGTTAATTAGGAATTGATTTCACATTAGGTAAATACTTTTTAATATTATCTGATTTTGGAATAATTTAGGAAAAATTTACTGTTCAAAAAGTTATATATATATATATATATATTTAATTATCTGTAGAAAATCCAAAATTATCTTAGAAAACCCAGGAAGTACGCCAGTTTTTCTATGAAAACCGGCACACCTAGCAAAAATGCAGAAAGTACGTCGTACTTCCTGTGAAGTGCGCCGCACTTTTCGTCTGAAAAATAAACATAAGGTTTTAAACTCAGACCTAGGATTGCCCGTTGGTTATAATTTCTATCTAACATCACTATATACTTTATTGTGAATTGTTTCTGATGTGTAGACAGGTAGAACACATGATGACGAAGCCGGTTCTTCCTGACCCAAATGGTTCTGACAACCCAAAACCATGGAGGAAGCGATGCTCCTACGCGTTTACCACGAATTGTTACTATGAGTATCAAGTAACAGAGCTACAAAGAGTAGATACAACACTAACCTTTCACATTTTCTACCAAAACAAAATTATTCATCGGTAATCGTTGATTGGAGTTTGTTAAATAATATGGGTTGTGCCAAAGATATTAAGGCAACGCTAGAGATTAAGGTGTACGAGGGAGGAAGTCAAGAGGAAATATTCAGTTCTGAGGCTTGGAGATGCTTGTTTGACATCAATGAACGAATCTATATCGAGCTATGCCATGAGTTTTACTCCACTTATGATTTTGATGAGGTATGTGCATATGATGAGTTGATAACCAAGAAGTTGATTAAGTTTATACTTTGTGGTCGAGGTCACACCTTAACTTTGCTTGAATTTGCTCGACAATTAGGGTTATACCATTCTGATGAAATAAACGATGAAGGATTTGAGGTATATTTTCAAGGTGGATTGTGTAGTGATGAAAACTTCAATGCTAGGGATTATTGGTTAAGCATTAGTAGTGAGGAGAACCTACATTTGTCTAGAAGTCTTGTTTCAACCATTAGGAGTCCTGTTTTGAGGGTGTTGCAGAAAATGATAACCTATGGGGTGTGTCAAAGAACTACAGGGTATGATAAGGTGCAAAGAAATGAGCTCTAGCTGATGAGCATGTTTGAAGCGAAGCATCAACATGGTTATGCGAATGTGGTCTGGTTGATGGCAAAATGGCTTAAGAGGAAGGGAATCGAAATCCAAAGAGACAACATGATTTGTTATAGGAAGTTTACCACGAGGATAGCTAAAAGAATGGAATTGCTGACTGATGAAGTGCTAAATACTTTGACCGCCCTAACTTATTGTAGAGCACTAGATGCTACCACCCTTAGAGAGTTGATCAGCTCTAATGGGAGGTTGATTATTGAGGACCCAGCACTTGGAGTGCCACGAGTTGCTATGCCCAGAGGCACGCATCCATCTATGCATGATTTGTATGATCGGATGGGTAACATGGAGATTCGTCAATGGACGTTAGAAAGGATGGCTCGTAGATAGCGATACCATACTGACAGGTATGCTGGACTTTTTGAGCACATGGCTGGACAAAATGGATATACACAACAAGGAGATTATGCACCCCTAAGCTATGATGAGGAGGATGAGGATTAGTGTCGAGATGACACATGTTGATTTGGAGTGACCGTGTGTGGGTCACAAGTTAAAAAAATTCTAAAAACAATATTACTATTATTATGGTGTTTAATATGCCTCTGTTGGCATTAAAACAATATTTTATATTCTATACTAGTACTTATGCTACTTATTATTAATATTTATACTTTGTATTTGCATCATGTATTGTTTGTTTATCATTATCATAGGAAGAAAAATAAAAAGTTGAAAGATGTACGAATTTATGCTCGAAGGCTACCACTTAGATTCAGACAGATTTTGCTGAATTCATCATAAGGGAAGTAACATCCAATTTACTTTTCCATTTTTTCTCGCATTAGAGACAATGCTCATATTAAGTATGGGAGGGTGGAGATAAATAGGAAAACTAAAATTTCAAAATATATACTTATCTATGTTTTCTTAATATATAAACTAGTATAGACTAAAATAAGTAAAAATGTAAAAATATATAACTTAAATTTTTGAAGAAGGAACATTTTATTGATCACCTATAAGCAAATCTATCTCTGGATTGATAACTCTACTAGCATATTTATACCTATTATTCCAAAAAATGTAAGGTTAGACTTTAAATCTTATGGAAAGAATTTTTACCTTTAGCTTTCTCGAGTTAAGGTTGATGGGTTTTCTATTCCCTAACTAGATTAACATAAAGCGGAAACAACAATTAATCTAGGGCAAGAAGGAAACAAAACCCTAAAGGATCTTCACCTACTAAATAAAAGCAACTTAAAAGAAATAAAATAATAAAATAATAAAAAAATCCTAACTTTTGAGAAAATCATATTTCTCACACACAGACCACCTTGGTCAAACTTGGAGGCAAGTACTCAAACAAGAATACCTCTAATAGCTCACACCCACAAACCAAAGATAAAAGGGATTCGAACTCCTAAGGTCTCATTACACGAGTTGACTCTTACAAGGAGTAGGAATAAGAAAGAGAGAATGAGAAAATAAAGCCTTGGCATGCCCCTCTATTTATATGTAGAGGAAGGGACTTAGAATAGCTCTTTGGAGGGATGTGGTATTCCTCCAAAAAACGTCCCATGGGTCCCTTATGGGTCTTCCCGTCCCGTTCAACTTAATACACCTTGTATTAGTTCATATTCAGTCCATGCTTCTTTATAATTAGCTTCTAATTAATTTACCAACTATTAATAAATTAATAAACCAATTAATTATACATATAATATTAATTCTAATTAATATTATCTCTCCTTTATTATTTCTCTTAACGGTTCACTAAGGGCAACCCAAAAAGGACTCTACTTTTGACGACAGTCTTACCAATTAGTTATGAACTTGGACACTAAATCCAACAGTCTCCCACTTGGACAAGTCATCAAATATTATTGGTCTAAGTCTATCCTGATTAACTAAGTAGAGAGTGCCATCCAATGCAATTGCCGAACTCTGAATCATATCTTAGAGACAACACTTAGATAAGTGATCACTATTCCTTTGTTCTACTAATATCGTATGAACCTGAGACATGGATTTTAATCAATCTTTAGGTTCAACATTATGTTTCCCAATTTCTAATTATTTGACTATATGAGACTACTGAATTGAACACATCAATTTAGTCCCGACCAGGCCTAGCACACTTAAGTCAACATCTAATCATCGAGGGGCCCATAGATATCGCTTTCCCATTTAGGAAAAAGGAACAAATAAACTTTGAATACATAGAACTAGTAAACTCATCATGTCATACCTAGCATATCCTTTATAACTGGCATTTACACGCAGCATTTGAATAAACTAAAGTATAACAGACTTGAAAAACTAGAAATTCTATGTATCTTCATTTTAAGAATAGAGGATATTATCATCTTAGAATTACTCATGATATTAATCCATGAAGTAATCTCTCTAATTACGGGTTTCTCCTATACTTAATTCCCATTAAGTACTCATGAGTGTTGCAACATTCTCTATGCTATGTCTAATCTTTATAGAAAATCTACTAACACTCCATGACAGTCTTAAATCAATACTTATTTCCTGTAGTATGAATGACTGAGAGGTTTGAGTAAACTAAGTACTCAGGAAGTGGATTCTAAATATGCAAAAATGAAACACAATAATAAACAATAGTAAATGGTAGCACACATGCAAATAAACAAATCTCCATTATTAAATCACCAAATCCATTACAATATCAATCATTGTTTATAACGTTTCAAATTCAAACTAACAACTAAAACTTTATATTATCTTTCAATCCTATGCTCCTAGCATGTTCATCGTGTCTGGACTTAGCCAATGCCTTTATGAATGGATCAGCTAGGTTATCCTCTAATTGTATGTGCTTCACAATCACGTGTCCTTCTTTTACTTTGCTTTGAACAAAATGGTATTTTCTTTTAATATGCTTTGACTTTCCATGATCCTTGGGTTCTTTAGTCAAGGCGACTACACTCTCATTATCACAGAATATTTCAATGGGGTCTTGTACTGTTGGAACAACTCCAAGATCTCTAATGAAATTCTTCATCTAGATAGCTTCCTTTGAAGCCTCACAAGCTACAATATACTCGGACTCGCATGTGGATTCTGCCACTGTATCTTGCTTTGAACTTTTCCATGTTATCGCTCCCCCATTCAGTAAGAATATCCATCCAGACTGTGAACGACTATCATCTTTATCTGTTTTCCAACTTGCATAACAATAACCAGTCACTCTGAGTTCCTCTTCTCTACCATAAACTAAGAACATGTCTTTAGTATTTCTTAAATACTTAAGAATATTCTTTACAGCTGTCCAATGACCTTCTCTAGGATTCTGCTGATGTTGACTCACCATGCTCAAAGCAAAGGTGACATCACGCCTTGTATACGTCATGGCATACATGATCGATCCTATAGCCAAAGCATATGGGACTCAACTCATTCTGTCCAGTTCTTCATTAGTTTTTGGACATAGATCCTTACTAATCTTTATGCTAAGATGTAAGGGTAGATTCCCTTTCTTAGAATTCTCCATTTTGAATCTTTTCAAAATTTTATCTAAGTGTGTGTCCTGACTAAGTATTATGATGTTTTGACCTATCTTTGTAAATCTTTATACCAAGAATATATGCTGCATCTCCCAAATCTTTCATAGCTAAACATTTCCCCAACTAGTCTTTTACACTTTGTAGCGTTGGGATATCATTTCCTATGAGTAGTATATCATCCACATATAATACCAGGAAGACTACAACACTCCTACTAACTTTGACATATATACATGACTCATCTTCGCTTCTAGAAAATCCAAACTGCATGACTTTCTTATGGAAGCAGAGATTCTAGCTACGAGAAGCCTGTTTAAGTCCATAAATGGCCTTTTGAAGCTTGCACACTCTTTTAAGATACTTTGTATTTTCAAAACCTTCTAGTTGTGCCATAAACACATCCTTTGTTAGTTTTTCTTTAAGGAAAACAGTCTTGACATCCATCTGCCATATTTCATAATCATGAAATGCAGCTATGGTAAGAATTATCCTAATTGACTTTATTTTAGCTACCGATGAGAAGGTTTCCTCATAATCAATCCTGTGGGTTTGAGTATAAACCTTTACTGCCAACCTAGCTTTATACGTGTGTACTTTCCCATCCATGTCTGTCTTCTTCTTGAAGATCCACTTACATCCCACCGTCTTAAGACCGGGTGTAGTGTCAACTAAATTCTAAACTTGGTTGTCATACATAGACTGAATCTCGCTTTTCATAGCTTCCTTCCACTTAGCAGCCTCAGGATTTGCCATCGCTTCCTTGTAGTTAGCAAGCTTATCCAATTCACTTAGTGTACTATCACTAATCTTGTCATCTTCAATATGGAAACCATAGTAGAACTGAGGAGGTTTGCTGACTCTACCACTTGTTCTGCGAATGGGTAAGGATATATCATGAGGCTTAACAGGTGTCACCATCTTTGGTTGAGTGTTAGTGTTCACTATAGGTTCTTCATCAGAAGACTCTTGAATTTCTTCAAGGTCTATCTTACTCCCACTGTCCTCTTTAGATATCATTTCTCTCTCAAGGAACACTCCTCTTCGAGCTACAAATACCACATTATCCTTGGGTTTGTAAAACAAATATCCAAATGACTCTTTTAGATAACTGACGAAAAAACACTTTTCAGATCTGGCTTCTAGTTCATCCTAAGCTTCTCGTCTAATGTAGACCTCAGAACCCCGGATTTTGATGTGCCCAAGAGAAGGACGTTTTTCCTTCCACATCTCAAAATGTGTCTTCAAAACCTTCTTAGTGGGTACAAGATTTAAGATATGGTCAGCTATCTCTAATGCGTAACCCCAGAAGCTTATTGGAAGTGTTGCTCGACTCATCATAGATCGAACCATGTCTAACAGTGTTCTATTTCTCCTAACAGCAACTCCATTTAGTTGTGGTGTTCTAGGAGGATTTAACTATGATACTATACCACAGTTTTTAAGATGATTGAAAAATTTGATACTAAGGTATTCTCCTCCCCTATCTGATCAGAGTACCTTTATCTTTCTGCCTAGTTGGCTCTCTAGCTCATTTTGATACCTTTTGAATACTTCAAAGGTATCTGACTTATGTTTAATTAAATAAACATATCCATATCTACTGAAATAATCAGTAAATGTAACGTAGTAGTGTTTTCCATCTTTTGTGGCAAATCAGAATGGTCCACACACATCTATGTGTACTAAGTCCAGTAATCCTTCACCTCTTTCACACGAACTTGTGAATGTTGATTTAGTTATCTTGCCTAATAAGCAAGACTCGCATACATCATCAAATTTGAAGTTGAATAATTCTAACACTCCATCCTTTTGGAGTTGGGCAATGCGTTTCTTGTTTACGTGCCCAAGATGGGAATGCCACAATTTTGATTTATAAAGCTCATTAGACAAACCAACATTTAAAATCACATTGCCATTATGCCTAATACATTCAACAGTTTCATATATGCCTTTGCAAAGAGAGGCTTTAAACATAAAACAACCATTTGAATAAACCAAAATATCTCCATTCTCATTATCAAATGAAAATTTATAACCATCCTTAAACAAAGCATGAAATGAAATAATGTTTCTTGTCATTTCAAACGAATAACAACAATTATTTAAATATATCCTAACTCCAGGCTTCAGCATGAGCTCGTACTTTCCAATCCTTGTCACAAGCGTGATTTTCCTGTTTCCCAGGACTAAGTTGAGCTCTCCATACTTCAACCACCTACTTTCCTTTAGACCCTGCAAAACAGTGCAAATGTGAGTACCACACCCTGTATCCAGGACCCACGAATCTAAAGTTATAGTATTGTGGAGTTCGATCATAAACATACCTGAGTGACTACCCTTTTCGCCTTTTCCGTCTTTGAGGTCCTTTAGATATTTTAGGCAGCTACGCTTCCAATGCCCTTTTATGTTGCAGTAGAAGCACACTACTTCCTTTGGATCACTTGTAGGTGCAATCTCAGATTCAGCCTTTCTCTTAGACCCACGATCGGACTTTCCTTTTACGACCTTTCATTTCCAGTTGGAATGAGAAGTCTTTCTTTTCTTTGCATTGTGACCAACAGTCAACACATGAGCTGCTGAAGTAAAGAGCACATCAATTTTCTTGGTCACTTGCTCAGTGGTTTGCAACAAGCTACGGAGATTTATTATTAAGGTCACTTTCCTGTTCATTTAATACGAGAGCACAAACTGATTGTAATCAGCTGGCAGACCAGATAGGATTATGTTGATAGAAAGCTCAACATCAAACACCATGTTCAGAGATTCCAATCTGTCAAAGTACCCTTTTATCTCTAAGACGAAAGCACAAATAGAGGCTCTAGGTTTCAGTTTGCAAGCCATGAGAGATTTAACAACATCAAATCGTTCCTTTCTTGCCTTTGCCTGAAACATTTCTTTGAGCTATTGCTTCATTTCATTACCCTGAGTGTTCTCAAAAGTCTTTTGCAGTTCAGGGCTCATGGAAGATGCCATGATGCATGACACTTTGTTTGCATCATCATAGTACTTTTGGTAAGCTTCAATCTCTTCTTAGGTTGAATCATCATTGATTGTGGGAATTTTCTCATTGAGAACATACTCTTTGTTCTCGTACCTTAGGGTGAACCTAAGGTTTCGCATCCAGTCCATATAGTTAGGACCGGTAAGTCTTTCCTTCCCAAGAACTGAGAGTAATAAGAAGTTTGAGTTATGTGCGGGATTGGGAGCGGGAGGATTGACATCATTTTCAGTAGACATCTATAAGATAAAACAGTTTTAGTTATAATATACCTTAATTAATTACCCAAATCTAAATTAAGGCTAGGATCCATATTTTAGATTCTTTTATGAAGAGGGTTGCCATAATCACATCACAAATTTATTTTAGGTATACAATGTCTTTGTCAATTTCATTCTCTATGAAATTCCTAGTTCTTTTGAGATTCATTAATTTTGATCAATGGCTTGTTAATATCCGATATGCACATCTATTATTCATGACTAAGATGCCAAGGATCATGAATAAGATGGTGAATTTAACCATGCAAAAACCCGCGTTATTCCCGGCTTGAGTCTACTCAAGAATCGCGAGTCCCACATCACCTCTTACTTATTTTCTCTTATTAATGTGTCGGTAAACCACACACACTCCATTAACAGCCTATATAAGAGATGTGCAGTTTTCATAGGTTAGCATACTATTTACATTTGCTATATCTAGTCCCCGACTTTTGTTTTAGTACTTTTAAATTAATACTTTTAATCTTGATATGATCCTATCAAAAGTTCTCGGTAGCTCCATTGAAGGCACAAAGAAGCGGAGAAGCGGGTTAGTGCGAAGCATATTAAAAACCCAACTTCTTTAGGGAAGCAAAACGACCCGCCTTATACTAACGATGTATTTAGATTTAATGATACATATACAATATAGCAATTATAATAGGTATAAGGTTTTTATTAAACATTTTAAAGTTTTGGGTTCTATTTTAAATATTTTAGAATTTTAGGGGTATATTTTAAACAATTTAATATATAAGGTTCTAAAATGTAAATTCATATTAACATTAAATGATCACAAGACAATAAATTAATATTCAATTATTTATACTTATTAAATGTTAACAACCTACTGATAGATACTTAAGTGCTAATAGAATTAAGCCAAGGCTCTGATTACCATTAATGGGTTTTCTATTCCCTAACTAGATTAACATAAAGCGGAAACAACAATTAATCTAGGGAAAGAAGGAAATAAAACCATAAAGGATCTTAACTTAATAAATAAAAGCAACTTAAAAGAAATAAATAAATAAGAAAATACTAACCTTTAAGAAAATCAGATTTCTCACACACAGACTACCTAGGTTGAACTTGGAGGCAAGTACTCAAACGAGAGTACCTCTAATAGCTCACACCCATGAACTAAAGAGAAAGGGGATTCGAACTCCTAAGGTCTCGTTACACGAGTTGACTCTTACAAAGAGTAGGAATGAGAAAGAAGAATGAGCAAATAAAGTCTTGACATGCCCCTCTATTTATATGGATAGGAAGGGACTTCGAATAGCTCTTTGGAGAGATGTGGGATTCCCCCAAAAAACGTCCCATGGATCCCTTATGGGTCTTCCCGGCCTGTTCAACTTAATACACCTTGTATTAGTTCATATTCAGCCCATGCTTCTTTATAATTAGCTTCTAATTAATTTACCAACTATTAAAAAATTAATAAACCAATTAATTATACATATAATATTATTTCTAATTAATATTATCTCTACTTTATTATTTTTCTTAACGGTTCACTGAGGGCAACCTAAAAAGGACTCTACTTTTGACGATAGTCTTACCAATTAGTTATGAACTTGGACACTTACAATCCAACACTATCGACCTCACAAGACTTTTTCTATATATACATTTGTGAAACCAAACTACCAATAAGCCCATCAGTGTTTTCAACATCTGGTATGATCATAGATTCAGGAACCGTCATCACAAGGCTTCCCCCTACAGCTTATTCGGCTCTAAGTAAGGAATTCAGAGCACAAATGACGAAATACCCCTTGACTAAAGCATTATCTATACTTGATACATGTTATGATTTTAGCAATTATACCACACTTACCATACCAAAAATAAGCATGCTCTGGGCTGGGAACACAAAGCTTGACATTGCAGCTGAAGGGGTCTTTTACGCTAATGGTGCAAGTCAAGTGTGCTTAGCTTTTGCCGCAAATGGGGATGATTCAGATATAGGTATATTGGGGAATGTTCAACAAAAGACGATACAGGTTGTGTACGATGTGAATGCAGGAAAGGTAGGATTTGCTTCTGGAGGATGTGCATGAACACAAATGAAGTACAAAAGGTTACAGCAATATGAAGGTATAAATACTTTAAAGATCAATTCAACGAAAAGATTGTTTGAATAAGGTATAGATGTATATTATGTTGAATACCACTGCTTGATATGCGAATTTACGCAACTAAAATGTAAATTACTTGATTTCTGTTTTCACTTCACGAAATATAGCTGTGAAACTCATACACAATTCGAAAACAATGCAAATCGTGAAATATGTATCATTGTATCAAATTGTATAATAAGATTGTTTATGGTTTACATGTATCTCCTGTTTTCATATTCGTATCCGTATAAACATTAAGAATGAATACAAAAACTACAATTCTGTAACTATATATAGTGCATTGACGTAAGCCAAAACCTGGCATTTTTTTAAATTTGGATCACATTCTATTGGTATATTCTCGTGTATAGCTAATAATTATATCGGGACATACACGTATACATAGATGATACGTTTATTAAATATAATTAAAATATTTATTAATTATATTAATATTTTTTACGAAATAATAAATGGTCATTAATTATACCGTCAGTCGCTATAATTAACTAATAGTAGGTCTTAATTAATAAGTGAATGACATATTAGTTTAAAAATCAAAACCCATGGGGTTGGTGATAAGGGGCCGGCCATGAAAGACTAGAAGGGGGTGAGTGTCGGTTTCGAAAACTTAAGGAGGTGATTAGCTATGACTTCATGCTTTAAGAGCTATATATATACACCGCTTAAAACTTCAAAATCTCTTGATATATGATGACCCTAATGATACATACGACATAAAACCTCAACTAAAAAACCTATGACTCATATCCGGGAAAAAAAACCCATTCGCATGAACGTTTGCATGCAAAGTAGAGGTGGCAATCTTGACCAAAATATAAAAGAATGGGTTTAATTGGGTCATTTTTTAAATATTTGGGTCATTTGGGTATTTAAGTTAAATAAAGTTTGGGTCTAATGGCCTTTTAAACATACTTTTAAATAAAAATGAATGGGTCCAATGGGTCATAGGAATGGGTCGAATGAGTCGACCTAGTTAATCTTTAACCTAGTTAGTTATAACTTCTTAAAAAGTGATATACTCTAATCATAACTTTTTTTTACGTTTATACGGTTTTTGGACGTTTTCATCTATTTTTTACGTTTTCGTCAAATTTCTTACGTTTTTTTCCGTTTTTTTACGTTTTCGTCAGATTTCTTACGATTTCGTCATATTTCTTACGTTTTCGTCTATTTTTTTTACGATTTCGTCCGTTTTTTTACGTTTTCGTCATATTTCTTACGTTTTCGTCATATTTCTTACGTTTTCGTTCGATTTCTTACGTTTTCGCCTGTTTTTTACGTTTTCGCCTTTTTTTTACGTTTTCGTCCAATTTCTTACGTTTTCGTATGTTTTTTTACCTTTTCGTCCGATTTCGTCCGTTTTTTTACGTTTTCGTCATATTTCTTACGTTTTCGTCCGATTTCTTATGTTTTCGTCTGTTTTTTACGTTTTCGTCTTTTTTTTACGTTTTCGTCCAATTTCTTACGTTTTCGTCTGTTTTTTTACGTTTTCGTCTGATTTCTTACATTTTCGCCCGATTTCTTACTTTTTCGCATGTATTTTTACGTTTTTGTCAGATTTCTTACGTTTTCGTCTGTTTTTTACGTTTTCGTCCGATTTATTACGTTTTCGTCTCTTTTTTTCGTTTTCGTCCGATTTCTTACGTTTTCGTCCGATTTCTTACGTTTTCCTCCGATTTCTTACGTTTTCGTCCGATTTGTTACCTTTTCGTCCAATTTCTTATGTTTTCGCCCATTTTTTTACGTTTTTGTCAGATTTCTTACGTTTTTGTCAGATTTCTTACTTTTTCGTCCGTTTTTTACGTTTTCGTCCTTTTTTTAACGTTTTCGTCCGATTTATTACGTTTTTGTCCGATTTCTTACGTTTTTGCCTTTTTTTACGTTTTTGTTAGATTTCATACGTTTGTCTGTTTTTTTTACGTTTTCGTCCGATTTCTCACATTTTCGTCCGATTTATTACGTTTTTTACGTTTTCGTCCAATTTCTTACGTTTTATACGTCTTTATTCGTTTTTAGAAAAAGACAAAAACGAAAAAAAACAGACGAAAATGGATGGAAACGTAAGAAAACAGACGAGAACGTACGAAAACGAACGAAAACAGACGTAAATGTAAAAAAACGGACGAAAACGTAAGAAAACAAATGAAAACGTAAGAAATCGGACGAAAACGTAAAAATGGACGAAAACGTAAGAAAACAGACGAAAACCTAACAAAACAGAGGAAAACGTAAGAAAATGGTCGAAAACGTAAAAAAACGTATGCAAACGTAAAAAAACTGACGAAAACGTAAAAAACGGACAAAAACATAAAAAAACTAATGAAAACGTAAAAAATAGACGAAAACGTAAAAAACGGACGAAAGCGTAAGAAAACGGACGAAAACCTACGAAATAACGTAAAGAATCGGACGAAAACGTAACAAAACGGACGAAAATGTAAGAATGGCCGAAAACGTATGCAAACGTAAAAAAACTGACGAAAACGTAAGAAATTGAACGAAAACGTAAGAAATCGGACAAAAACGTAAAAAACAGACAAAAACGTAAGAAAACGAATGAAAACGTAAGAAATCGGACGAAAACGTAAGAAATCGAACGAAAACGTAAGAAAACGGACGAAAACGTAACAAAACGGAAGAAAACATAAGAAAACGGTCAAAAACGTAAAAAACCATATGCAAACGTAAAAAAACTGACGAAGACGTAAGAAATCGGACGAAAACATAAGAAATCGGACAAAAACGTAAAAAAACGGACGAAAACATAAGAAAACGGACGAAAACGTAAGAAATCGGACGAAAACGTAAAAAACCGAACGTAAACGGACGAAAACTTAACAAAACGGAAGAAAACGTAAAAAAGGGTATGCAAACGTAAAAAAATGACGAAAACGTAAGAAATCGGACGAAAACGTAAGAAATCGGACACAAACATAAAAAACGGAC
>BQNB010152497.1:0-15766 GCA_026074375.1 Tanacetum coccineum
TGAATTTATCCTTCTAGGGCACCTTAGGATTGAGATGTTTCTTATTCAGTGATCCTAAATGTTATGATCAATAATGAAATTCAAGCATGTTGTATATAATGACAAATAAGAAAAATATATGTGCAAGAAAGAAAATGGTAAAACGGGGAGTGTTTAAAAAACTAGTAATTTCTTAATCCCTTTAAATTTTACACTTTGCTACTTTTCAAGGTATTTAATTTAAGGGGATCTATTTCATTGCGTGAGGACACATCAATAGTTTAGTATGAGGGGTTTTGGTATGTGCTTAAATACACATACCTTTATCTCAATAAAACGAGCTTAATTAACCAAAAACAGATATAAAATGCCAAATATATGCTTGTTTTGTGTTATTTACTGTGCAGGTAACGGATATCAACAAAAAGACAAAAACGAAGCCAAGTTGGACAAAACCGAGCACTATATTGGAAAGAGCATGAAAAAACGTGTATAACAGATCCGGTCCCGCTCGAAGACTCGACCCGGTTCACCTTGAACGGGCCGACCAAAGCTTACTGGTTCATGTATACTAAAGCCTAGCCAACTCAAAGAAAAGAATAAAAGTAATGTATTTCCATATCTTAACACGAATGAGCTTCTAGCACAGATGGTATGTTATGCGTATGGTGTTCGTGAGGTCCAGAGTTCAAGTCCTGTAGATGGCATTTATTTTTTTTAACAAGCACGCCGGCCCAAGACATATATGAAGAGGCTCAACTCAGAACAAATAGACTCGGCCCAGCAAATCATAAAAGTGTAAATCTTGGCCGAGCTGTTACACAAGTCCAAGAAAAGAAATGACCTACTCATTCCCTTATATAAAACGCAGCAAGGGGCAGTAGAACAATCATCTTATCTTTCATTTTATTTTTGTTTTTATTTCTATCTTCTCATTACTATTTTTTTTATTCGCATGTAGGAGTAGATTAGAATTAAAGATAGCAGGTTGTGGTTTTAATTTGGATTATGGTAGTATAATTTCAAGACGTTTGTGGTTAAGGATTCGAACAAGTTGATATTCGATTTTCCTAGGTTTAGTTTGTATCGATTGCTTCGATTCGGACTATTTATGGTTTATTTTGCTTCGAATTTCCAGGTTTTGTTAATGTTTGTAATTAATGTGTGTTAACGATCTCATTGGTTTAAAAGTAGATTTGGTACGATTTGTTAATCGGTTTCTAGCTTAGTTTCGTTTGGAGATTGTTGCTTATTTGGTTTGGATATTATTTTAAATAAGTAGTAATGTTCGACTAGCTTATTCGGTTTATGTGATTGTGAAATTAGTTTGTTGCAACAAGTCACTTATAGATTTTCGAGTGTTTTTAGTTTATTTGATAACTTTTCTTTTCGTCTTAAGTTAGCATGGAAAACGTTTTTTTTAGATTTCAGTTTCTTCAAATTAGTTTAACAGCCTTCTTGAGTTCCAAATTGTTAATAGAAAACAATTGAAAAATTAAATTTGTTTTAGGACTGGCCTAATATATTTATAATAGCAGTTTTACAAAACTTATAAAAACAGTTCAGTAGATTTCGGTTTAGAAAAGTTTAAAAATAATTTAAAAGTTTTATTAAACTTATTAATATTTATCATTAATTTTGCTTGTTTTGTGATGATGGAATCGGTTCAACTCATGAGGCGTGGAGCTTACGGGTCAAATATGTTAACTAAATTTCTCAAATTTAAAGCTCCAAGCTCTTAAACTTAAGTATTTTGGTAGAATATTAGATCGGGTGGTTTTAATCGTTTCGGTTTCGTCATTCGGGTTCTAATTCTATTCTCTTTTCAATATTAATTAGTGAAGTATAATTTAGTTTATTATGTCTTTTATTGCATTGTTGATTAATAGGTGTGCGTAGTTATCTTTATATGCTTGTTAAGTTATTGGTGAATAGTGAATTAAGTGTGGAATTTAATAAAAGTGATTAGTGATTA
The DNA here is from genome assembly GCA_026074375.1 of Tanacetum coccineum. Taxonomy (NCBI): domain Eukaryota; kingdom Viridiplantae; phylum Streptophyta; class Magnoliopsida; order Asterales; family Asteraceae; genus Tanacetum; species Tanacetum coccineum. The sequence goes on from BQNB010152497.1 coordinate 1,955, forward strand.
ATATTTTATGAAAAATTATTTAGATTAAAGTTTTGTTTAGTCGAACGGGCACAATCCGCAAGATTAAATAGGCTTAAGTTTAGCAATTAATTTCTCATTGAAAAGTCGTTTTCAATATTAAGTCAACGTTTTAAGGATTCGGTTAGCCTCTTTATTTTTAACATGATAGTTGTAATTTCCATGTTTATTTTTGCCACTATTATTAGGATTAAAATTTGATTTAGTTGCTTAATTTGTCGCGTTTCTTTAATTCCGTTTACATTTTTAATTTAGAATCGTAAATGCCATAATTGTTGCTTGCCTTTGCTTGTTTTTGCATCATAATTTTAGAAATAAAAACCAAATCAAAAATCTTGAACTATTCAAAATCCCGATCACAAACTTCAACAAAAAGTTCAATTCACGCCTCGTTCGAACATTAACGACCCGAGAAACGACTAGAAGGGGTCACTTTCAAAATCGATACTTCTGGAATTATATTTTATTTGTATGGTTTATTGCTCTTGTTAAAAAGATGTGTTGATTTACCTATATATATCATATATAGATAATAATAGATATAGTATATGGATAATATATATATATTATATATATATATCTATATACTTATCGATAAGATCATATTTGGCGCCGGTTTGCCAGGGAGGATTGTGGTAACGAATTTTAAGTGTCGTTTGAAGATCCTGTCATGGAAGTTATCTTGTTTTTGTTGAATATTTTCGTATTAAAAATAATAATTCAAAAATATTAGAAATAATCAAAATATCCAAAAAAAAAGCAGTATGACAAAAAGAAACGAGTTTCATTTGATAAGTTCGACGCACGTTAAAATACAAACTATAAATTTAAGGGAGGGTGATCCATCGAACTTCTACCCTAAAAATAAAAAGAATAAAAAAAAGAAAACAATTAAAAGAAAAGGTTTTTAAAACTTCGCGCTTACCCTCCTACCTTCTTTGTGCATTTTTCTAAAGAGCTACCGTGGGTCAAATTGACTTTCCTTACAAAAAAATTTTTTTGTTGTTAATAAAAAAATTAAAAAATTGCTTAAAAAATCACTTTATCTCCAATGTTATTTCTCATGGAATCAACCACCAATTCATCTATTTCTCTATAGAATTCTGAGTGATGAATATTGTATGATGTCCATGTTCTACTTTGAGTAATGTGGAACGAACGCTCATTATGTACGATGTCCATCCCGTCAAGTTCCGTTGTTTTACAATCAGAGACCCGTGTTTCAATCAAAACCTTGGATAATTTCCACAAAACATCACCGAAGATTTTCACAGCAATAACATCTAGTTGTGAAACTGGCGGGTCCGTCATGCGACTTTGAGTGTCAACCGATGAATCAAATTTATATGAGCTAATTTTTGGCTATAATTCCTTAATGTCTTGCTTTCATCTGGGTATTGACCAATTCCAACCAACCGCATTATCCCGTCATTTAGCCAACCTCGTCAGAAATGAGTACAAATGTGCTTGCAAAGAAGAAACTAATTAAATACTATACGACCTGTTTGAAAAATAATAATCAACCTCCCAAGAAAAGAGATTGCATATTCTAGCTGAGGAGAGTATTGCTTACAGTTTATGCAACTTTGAAGAAAAGGCAATTGAAACAGAAAGTATGCAAGAATTGTTGCTTTAATTCTCTAAAGATTTACCAACTCTTGGTAATACTTCAAATCAACTAAAGCAGGAAGACATGATATGTTCCAATATTGGAAGCCTCCCGGTTTACTATTCTGTGATGAATACGATTCTACGTAGGAAGTATTGGATGAAACCCTCCAATCAGATGCAATCACACCGAGGGAACGTACCAAATTAGGACTTCTCTCGTAAGGAGATTAGCATCTTGACACTATTTCCTGAATCAGACTCGAGGAAAAATGAGTCCATGTAGATAAGAACCCTTAATCCTAACCCCAAGTGAATCCGAGGATTTTTATCCGATTACATAAGCCGAGTGTGGGGATTTGCCTTCTTGTGATATTTCGCCCTAGTTTAACAATGATTCCTAAGATTTTACTAAATCTCTCTGTTGATTCAAATGAATTATTTACCGTCTGTGAATGACGATCATCTTCTAAAGAAGATGTTCCGATAGAAAAAATTTTAAATTTATCTCGATACCCTCCTTATCTCTAATTTGTGGAAGAAACTTTTTTCTAGGAGAGAATATGCCCGTTATAATGTAGGGTTAGAAGATCTCGATTCATTCCACGGGAATTAAATGATCACTTTATTGATGAATCTATTTAATATGAATCTTGCTTAAGAAAGATACCGTGATAACTTTCCCTAAGATTGATTTCGCTTTTGAGGATTCGCCTAGTGTACTCGGCTCTTCTATTAATCACCAATTCCATCAGAATTGCGAAACTGAACTTGATCCGAAGGAAACTTTCCGTCTTATAAAGAATTATTAATATGATAACTCATCTCCTCGCCCTCCGAAAGAGCTTAATTCAGAAAATGATTTTGAAAAAGAGAATAGTGGCAGTACCACTATTCTACAGAGTATATTTATCGCTTCCAGATTATGAAACATTTCGACGATGAGAGTGATTCTGCATTCTAAGATTTTCAACGATGATCTTGCTCACATCATATCTCCATCAGAGTATGAATATGTCTATGCTGACGATGAATTCGATTCGGGAGATTTAACTACAGATATGGTGGAAGATATTTTAGGAGATTCAACAAGAAAAGTTCAAATATCTCACGAGGCTTTAAAGCTCTCAAAATCATTTAAATTTCTTTAATAAAAGCCGATGAAGATCTATGGGAGGGGACATGCAATCTTGGATGTTCCCGTATCAACTTATTCTATCCTCCTTGACCATACACAAGTATGGGATCGATTCAAGCTCGTGACTCGGTTAACAAAAACAAAGCACTTCTCGGGAGGCAACCCGTGTTTTTGTCTTTTTTCTATTTTCTAATAAGTGTAATGTAAGGGGCTTGTCTCTTCCAATCTTTTGTTTTTGTTGTCTGTGATGATTGTCAGGATTACCCAGATTATGAAGACTCTCTGCTCGTGATTGTGTCAATGCTACACTTAATCTTCATTCAATGTGCTTGCTTATTTTTGGGGATCCATATTGTCCTTGATCTTATGAATAACGTTTCATTTTCTTTAGGCATAATTAATAAACGGCTTTAGATTTACGTAGATTCCCTTTATATTATGAATATACATTGAAATTATAATGATTGGGTTGGCAACGAAACCCCCACTATTGAGGGACTATGTAATCGTTCTAGTATGAGGGGGAATCTATCAATTGATTCCCACTTGCATTGTGTTCTATGTCTTTCACCGTAACCCCGCGTTTTACCAAGAAAATATCAAAAATTGATTTATGCCAAAAAAATAGCAAAACTAAAATATTTATCACAAATGTTGACATTTCCCGCTGATGAGATATGAATAATTTTTGACTGACCGAGTGCATGATTGCGCTCTTAGCTTACTCCCTGAACCTTATAAATGTATATAAGCATTTGCTAGTCTTTATACAAGCAGCTTTAAAATGCAAACCTATGCTCACAACGTACAAGATTTTGCAAGCTCCATAAATACTTTAATAAGCTAAAGCTAAATTTTATTTGGCTAAGCATCGCGATCTTTTTTTTATAATTATTTTAAATTTGCGAAGAAACGAGAAATGATAGAGTGTAAATATAAGTTGAATGCTAAGCAGGATTTATCGAAATCATCATAAAAGCTCAGAGTGTAATTTATGCCTTTCTCCTGCTCCCAGATACTTCTAAATGACTAATACTACGTGCAACATTTTGAAATACAAGGTTAGAGTTTTTATCACTCTATAAAAGTCCGTTAATATCAACATTTGATTAGAGTAAAAGCTAATGAAGAATTGGTTAAATAAAGTTTTTGATCAAAAAAAAGTTTTCATTTTCTAAAAAGAAATTCCTGTATACGGTGTAAATATAAATGTTGCAAAAAAAATGAAGAAAAAAATGAAAAAAAAATGAAAATGATGTGAAAAATATAAAAATGTTGCTAGTATATGTTGCTTAATAAATATAGAGAAACGTGTCTATTTTCTAAAATCTAAACATTCCTTTTGAACTTAAACTTGTTATATCCCTACACAACTTTAAAAAAAACGAACGTTTGTTAATTCTGATTCAGTAATTATCTGTGGGGTGTCAAAGCCTGCAACTTGACCGATGAGCAAGATGGTTCCTCCAAAGAAATCACTCTAAAGGATTAATCTTGCCCACAATGTCTTCATTTTGAGGAAATTAGCTGCTTATGAGTTATAAACTTACTAAGTTTTACGGAAAAAATTTAGTAAAGGGTTCAAAAAATCGGAAGTCTCGACTAATTATTCCCCACTTAAGGGTGTCCAAAAGCCTGGTCACTTAGCCACGAGGTTGGGATGTGCCGAGAAGAAATGTGTGCCACATGGGATAATCACGACTCACCTTTGAATTTCATATAACTAAAGTGGAACGTTAAACTTGGAAAGGTTATAACTATCTAAAAACGTAGGTTGGATGGTCAAAATTCAAACTGAGCACACACACCTTAATATATAATAACTGTCGGGAGAAAAAGTTTTACACAAATTGCAAATATGAGTAGCGTTAGCATCCCAACTTGTAATTAACAATGAATTTCTTTAGCATAGTGTTTTGGAACTAAGTGAAAAATCAAAGGACATGAATATATCCTTCTAGTGCACACCCTAGGATTGAGGTGTTCTTATTCAGTGAGTCTAAATGTTATGAATGCCTTAAAAAAGTTCAAGCATGTTGACAAATGAAAAATAAGAAAAACATGTTGCAAGAAAAAAAATTGGTAAAAACGGAGGATGTTTTAAAAAAACTAAGTAATTTCTAATCCTTTAAACTTAAACTTGTTAATCCCTACAAAACTTTAAAAACGGACGTTTGTTAATTCTGATCAGTATTATCTGTGGGGTGTCAAAAGCCTGGGCACTTGACCGATGAGGTCAAGAGGTTCCGAGAAGAAAGTCACTCTAAAGGAATTAACTTGCCCACAATGTCTTAATTTTGGAGGAATTAGCTTGCTTTGAGTTATAAACTTACTAAGTTTACGGAAAAAATTTAGTAAAGGGTTCAAAAATCGGAGAGTCTCGACAAATTATTCTCTAAGGGGTGTCAAAAGCCCGGTCACTTAGCCGACGAGGTTGGGATGTGCCGAGAAGAAATGTTGCTACATGGGATAATCTCACCTTTGAATTCATATAACTAAAAGTGGAACGTTAAACTTGGAAAGGTTATAACTATCTAAAAACGTAGGTTGGATGGTCAAAATTCAAACTGAGCACACACACCTTAAGATATAATAACTGTCGGGAGGAAAAGTTTTACACAAATTGCAAATATGAGTAGCGTTAGCATCCGAACTTGTAATTAACAATGATTTTCTTTTTAAGCTTAGTTTGGAAATAAGTGAAAAATCAAGGACGATGAATTTATCCTTCTAGTGCACCTTAGGATTGAGGTGTTTCTTATTCAGTGATCCTAAATGTTATGATCAATAATAAAAGTCAAGCATGTTGTACATAATGAAAAATAAGAAAAACATGTGTGCAAGAAAAAAAATGGTAAAAACGAGGAGTGTTTTAAAAAAAACTAGTAATTTCTTAATCCCTTTAAAGGTATTTAATTTAAGGGGATTAAATTTTTTTATTTTTTAAACATGGATTTATTTCATTGCATGAGGAAACAGCAATAGTTTAGTATGAGGGGTTTCGGTATGTGCTTAAATACACATACCTTTATCTCAATAAAACGAGCTTAATTAACCAAAAACGGATATAAAATGCCAAATGTATGCTTGTTTTGTGTTATTTACTGTGCAGGTAACAGATATCGACAAAAAGACAAAAACGAAGCCAAATTTGACAAAACCGATCACTCTATTGAAAAGAGCACAAAAAAACGTGTTTAACGGATCCGGTCCCGCTCGAAGACTCGAACCGGTTCACCTTGAACGGGCCAGCCAAAGCTTACGGGTTCACGTATAGTAAAGCCCAGCCAACTAAAAAAAAGAATAAAAGTAATGTATTTCCATATCTTACCATGAATGAGCTTCTAGCACAGATGGTATGTTGTGCGTATGGTGTTTGTGAGGTCCAGAGATCAAGTCCCGTGGATGGCATTTATTTTTTTAACAAGCACATCGACCCAAGACTTATATGAAGAGGCTCGGCTCAGAACAAATGGACTCGACCCTGCAAATCATTAAAGTGTAAATCTTGGCCCAGCATGTTGCAGAAGTCCAAGAAAAGAAATGCCCTACTCATTCTCTTATATAAAACGCAGCAAGGGGCAGCAGAACAATCATCTTATCTTTCATTTTATTTTCGTTTTTTTTCATGTCAATATGTTTTAGATCACTTTTACCATCTATCATTCCTTTCTTTTGTTGTCTTATTCATGTTTTCTAATTAATTAGATAGTTTTAGAATTTATAGAAAGCTTTAGCATCGGGGTAGCAGGCATCGATATATCGATCTTTTTCCATTGTTTTATATTTGGTATTTTGGTTAGTAGCACTATTTACGTTTGGAGATTATGACGTTATGGATTGGGATTTGAATTAGTTTGGTTATATTTCGCACTATGGAGTATGTGTTTATATCTATTGTCTCCGGGTCAAGCCGAGCTAATTTCGGTTTCAACTTTTTCTTATCTCTTTATTCTTTATTTTAAGCATTATCGGTCAATTTTATAGCTTGTCATTTGAAGTATAATTTAGTTTATTATGTCTTTTATTGCTTTGTTGATTAATAGGTGTGAGTAGTTATCTTTATATGTTTGTTAAGTTGTTAGTGAATAGTGAATTAAGTGTGGAATTTAATAAAAGTGATTAGTGATTAATGTTTTGTGAAAAATTATTTAGATTAAAGTTTTGTTTAGTCGAACGGGCACAATCCGCATGATTAAATAGGCTTAAGTTTAGCAATTAATTTCTCATTGAAAAGTCGTTTTCAATATTATGTCAACGTTTTGAGGATTCAGTTAGCTTTTTTATTTTTAGCATTATAGTTGTAATTTCCATGTTTATTTTTGCCATTATTATTAGGCTTAAAATTTGATTTAGTTGCTTAATTCGTCGCGTTTCTTTAATTCCGTTAACATTTTTAATTTAGAATCGTAATTGCCATAATTGTTGCTTGCCTTTGCTTGTTTTTGCATCATAATTGTAGAAATAAAAACCAAATCAAAAATCTTAAACTATTCAAAATCCCAATCACAAACTTCAACAAAAAGTTTAATTCACGCCTTGTTGGAACATTAACGACCCGAGAAACGACTAGAAGGGGTCACTTTCGAAATCGATACTTCCGGAATTATATTTTATTTGTGAATTGGTTTATTGCTCTTGTTAAAAGTGATTTACTGATTTACCTATATTATATATATACTATTGATAAGATCAATCGTCGATTTCTTTCTTTTCTACTCGACGATCAACCTTTTTTGATTCGACAAAAAGGGAGAGAAATGGATCATAACTCATTAATAACTTGCAAAATTTTATTTTTGTCTAAAATGACTTTATATTTTGTCATCATCAAAAAGGGGGAGATTGTTAATACAAATAATGCCTAAAAACGTTATTTATACTTTTCGACTCCTCTACGTTTTGAAGATAACAAAATGTAAAAACGTCTACGATAAAAATAAACGTTTACGTGTTATTAATCGTAAATTTCCATTTCAACGTAAATCACATAAGGTATGTATAAACAAATAATTAAATGTGATTAGTGAGCAAGAAATTATGTTTTTTAACCATTATATTTCTACAAAAAGTATATTTGCAAAAATAAAAATATACAAAATATTTTTATTTTATAAAAAAATGTTTTATTTATTAATAAAAATTTGAAATTGATTTTCCCCCCAAAGCAGAAGGTTCTATACTAGTTTCAACCTTCCCCAAAAAAAGACAAAAAATGGAGCGTCTACCTAGGGGCGGCCCCCTGAAAGGTAAGACGGCCCCAGATATATCTGGGACCGCCAGGACCGCCCACAGGAGATATTACCTAGTCTTGGCTATAAATACTACACTATTCCCTGCAGTTTTTTAGACCTCTTTGCATGAATTTTCCAGATCTCTTTCTCTCACTAAAACCTTCTTTCTGTCTCTAAATCACTTGATCACTAACATAGTTTAATCTTGTTTCAAGTGATCCAATCTCGTCTTCTATCTTCTTCCTTCCCTCTATCAAGTGCAAGAGAAGAACACTCGTATTCACCAAGAAACGAAGTATTATAGATTAGTGATTTCTTCTATCTTCTTCTAAGATCAAAACCTCTATTTTCTTGATCTTGTGTTTGTGTTTAAAATCGGATAGTGTATAAATCCGATTGTGTTGATTGTGTGTCGGTTAGTATTTTAGTCCTTTAAATGCATTGGTAAAGTGGTAGATTGGTTCTAGCTAAGATTAGGACTCGACATTTAGCTTAGTGTCGGAAAACAACGTAAGCGACGTGTAAACGGTTTTCTCCGCCTAAAGGGAGCTTGTTGACATATTGAAATCTAGAGTCGGATACTCGGGGAGTGGAGTAGGGCAAAGAGGAGCTTCGTAGCCGAACCACTATAAATCTTGGTGTCTTGGTTTGATCTTTTTATCCTTTACTTTCTTTATATTGTTTACGTTTCTTATTTATTGTTAGTATTCTGATTGTGATTAGTTAGATATATTCTTGTTTCAAATTGTTGATTGATTGAACATATACTCGAATCTAACAATTTTAGAAGCAAAATTTAAAACGCTAATTAATCGGTAAACTATTCATCGCCCCCCTAGTTTCCACACACATGATGAGTTGAAAGGTATTTCGCACCCATATGAAAAGCTGAAAGGATTCTACAACGAAGTCTTGAATTTAGGACCGGAATACATAAAGAACAAAAAGGTTGAATAATGGCTCACACGAGGACACGTGAGTGTGCACAAGATGGAATGAAGAGCAGAAGACAAGTCTAACTTAAAGACTTTGCTATTAACAAAAGTACTTGCCGAGAGACAACTCAGAATGTATTTTTAATTTTATCAAGTTTGTCTTCCCAGACAGTCGATACGGCGTATCCAATCTCAATGGATATGGTGTATTGATTGTCTGGACATTATCCAGTCCTTTATTTTTTTGCATTCTAACATTATGGTCAGATTTGTCTATACGACGTATTCATGAATATGATATGACATATTTGACAATTTGACCCGTACCTCAGATACTTTTTACAGGTCCCAATATGGCGTATCGACTTCCTGTACATTTTTTGTTATTGTTTTTGTTTTCTAACCGTCGAATACCGGAGATAGAATTGCATTGGTTTTTCTTATACATGACGTTACTGAACAAAAATGATGACTTTGGTAGAGTATTTATATTTTGGAATTCTGTGTGTTGTAGTCATGCTGGAATCCAAATGCTTTCACAACACACAATCTTGCTCATAAACGCAACATGGAGGATCATACAGAGCAAATCCAAAGGAAATTTCTCGTTCTAATTCTTTTAATTTCATGTCCTTAATGATATATTTATACAACGAGGTTGTTGTATATTTCAAATGGGAGAGGAGAATTAGAACGCTTACTTGTCCATATTTTCATAATAAAATGCTTAAATTATGCCTAAATTTAAAAAAATCTAGCATACTTTTGTGAAATTATTAGTTACATAACCCGCACACATAACCCTTGTTAGATATTGTGAGAATTTAGCCTTATCCGTTTCTAAATGTTTACCCAATTTCTACTAAAATATGAGTATGTCGGTGATGTAGTAAAGTTTAGAACTTGGCTTGGTATATCTACTCGAGACCACAATAATAAGTACTATTTAAAATAGATGGAGTGACATTTTCTAAACTGGTAAATTTTTAGGGTTACACCCAAAAAGCCTATACATGTTGTGATATTAACTAACTACACTGGTTAGTTAACCTCTGTATAAACCCTTTTGTTTACTCTCATTTTTAGAGTAAGATACCCCTAGAAAAACCTGATGAGCCATTCCATTCTTTACTTACACAAAATATTTGTTTCGTTACACCTTTATACCTTAGCCTACCCTATTAGATTAAGTCCTTAATTGGTTGCTAGTTTGACGTGTTGATGTGTCGTTGTGTGGTTGTAATTTATGTTTCAAGTTTTAAATTTATATTTTTTTGACTTTACCAAAAACAACACTTTAACAGGCAGTGTACCCGGTCAAATGGGAGTTTTATGGTAAGTAGGGTGTCGATCACTAAAAGCAAGAAACAATCTTTCAATTTATTAATATTTTGGTTATCTAAACTAAGTTAATTCTATTCTGTGTTAAACCTATGCTAGACCTATGTTAATCCTAAATCTAACGGATAAGGGGGGTTTTCAGCCTAAGAGATTGGCACGGGTTTTGTTGTGACTTAAATCAACTTAAAACACAATAACACACGCAAGTAAATTAACAGAAGATAAAAGAGCGGTCTAGCCAAATATAAGAAAGCTGTATTAGCCATGATTAATCCTATTAGAATGTTGGTTTGTTTATTTAGTGCAATGATTACTTATCTCAAGGCGGCATATCATTCTTAAGTCTTAGGCGTTACTTCTTCCTAAGACCTAAATACGAAGAATTCTGTCACAATTAAACGTATCCGCATAAAGCATCCTTATTCGCTGATTATAATCTATCTTAGGGATTAAAGCAATGGTGATCTTGTTAAACCCTAGCTCATAGAGACTTTACCTACTTACTGCTTAAAGGTAATTCATACACTAGTAGTCTACTAACCAACTATTTACCAATTAATTAAGAACGTACTTGTTGATCCTAAGGGTCATCTGCCGGTCCAACTAAGCTCACAATCTAAAGGTAAATATAGGTTATTATTCGTAATCCTATTGGTCTAGATGTATAAATTACTATATGGAGAGTCATCCCGGCATCTAGATTACTTGGTCCGTATCACTAGATCCAATTGAATGATAGGTCGCATACAAAAGCACGTAAACAAGTATAAACTGATAAACATAAACAAGCAATCAATGATAAATTAAGTAATCGAGATAAACAAAACCAAACATTCAAATCTTCATAATAATGGCTAATAACCAAAGGTATTAGCCTTCAAACATCATAATCAATACAAGAGTAATAATTTAGCCAAGGTAAACTAAATGAGTTAACGAATGATACCAAAAACTAGACGATTACAAGATTATAGGAGATTACAAGTTGTTTCCTATGGAGTTAATTGCTATGCTTGACCTATTATGCTCTTCTTCTCTTTTGAAAATCAACTTTTATGGTTAAGGTATCGAAAATATGATTTAGCACACTGAAAACCCATTTTTAGGTTTTTATTTATAAGGTCTAGAATTTGGTCAATATGGCGTATTGAATGAGGTCAATACGGCATATCAGCGGTTTCTTGGAGTAGGGACCATGTTCGATATCTTCCAAAATATGCTATTACTATAACTTGAATACGGCGTATGGATCTTCTCTGGATACGGCGAATTGATCATCATTCCTTCGTGGTCTTTAGTGAAGTTCAGGCACAAATACGCCGTATCTTCCTTGATGGATATGACGTATAGGATGTCAGAATCAGTTTCTTCATATTTCTTCGTTTAAGCTCTAGAATGATTGCCTTTTTGTCACACCTTGCCAAGGCGAAAACGTAAGGCGTAACAAGATAGGCATCATCACAACATATTGGTGTCAACAATAGAGAATAATTAAATTGCAAATAAATAAAATCCAAAGTGTCATGATAACACCTAACGCAAGAGGGGTCTTGTATTAAGGTTAATCGCACACACAATACATAGACATAGAAAAATAAATCCAAGCATAACATCATGAATAATTAAAATATCCAAAGTACGAAAATATGAAATGAAGTCTCTAGGAAAGAAGGCTCCACAATGCAGATTCCTAGAGTCTCACTAGCTACGCAAACTAACATCCTTAGCTTCGCTAGGCTCACCTAAAAATGATACTTTAAAACGTCAACATAATGTCGGTGAGATTCGTATGTTTAAGACAATTACTTACACCCGCTGCGAATCGACAGCAATAGGACATACATGAATATTATACACAAATGCAACAATTTATGTAACATTTCTCATTTTCAGGTCATTTCCCGACTCAATTATTATCATTATTTATTTTTAGAGTTTTACACATTCTCTTTTAATTATTATCATATAGTTAAATCGCGTAAACTAAAAATCAATGTTCAATGTAAACGGACACCAAACAAGTTAAAGTTTATGTCAAGCAAGTGTTATATAATTATTAAAAGTATAATTTATAACTTTTCATATTTTATTTGTATTGGTTACGTAAAACGCTTACGTTTCGCAATAAAATACATTTAGGCATACTCGGAAGCACCAATATCCATCTATACTCAAACAAATACCTACTTTTATACCCAATACATAAAAATTAATTCATTTCCTACTCTTAAACTACCTAGAACCGGATCCAAGTGTTTAACATAAGAAATAAGTCACTTAAACCCACTAGTATGCTTTCTTAACCCCACCAAGTACCTTACACATCCCATGTTTCCATAAATTGTCTTGTCAAATGTACCTTGCCACCAATGAGGCAAGTCCTAGATTCATAAGACACACATTTCATTTACTAGCAAATAACCAAGCAAAAATCTCTCCATTTCCATCCTACAAACCCATAGCCAACTTTTATATACTAGGGTTTCATATAACTTTTATTCTACAAGGGTACAAGTGTTCAAGCATTGATATTAAGTATATCTAAGGTGTTTGTGTTTGATTTGGAAGCTTGGGTTGTGATTTAACAAGAAGGATACAAGAAAAGAAATTAGGGTTTTCTAGTTGGATAATTCAAATTAGGGTTTTGGTTATTGGGTTTGATCTTGTTCTACATTCATCATACACTCATCTAAGGTTTATCTAAGACCCTAATCTTGTCATTATGTTAATTTCATGTTTTATATATATGGGTATACTTAAATCATCACTTAGGTTTATTTTATGAAGTTATAAAATAAAGGGCAAATCGCATAAAAAGGTACCATATTAGGCTTAATGTCAATTATAGGTACTCATCTTTTTTTTCTCAATTTAAGGTATCGATCTTTATTTTTGTTGCAACGTTAGGCAATTAACAGGTTTTTCGGTTATTTTTCTAACGATCGTTATTTTATTATTGCATCGTTAGTCCTTTATATACTATATTTATTTTCTAGATCTGACCCATCCAAAACGACCCTCTATAAGAGATTTTATGCGAAACAACGTTTCGGACAACTTTTTAGTTTTAACCGAGACCTGAATCTCAACAGAAAATGACCAAAATGCCCTTACGGGATTATGCTGGAACTTATTATATTTTTAATAAAACGCAGAAATTTGACTTTCGGTTTTGACCCGCTATCATGCGATTTTAAAACTAACAAACTTCGCGGCAAAGTAAAAATGTGTGTAAAAACGTGTATAAAAATATGTGTATAAAAATGTGTGTATAAAACGTGTCTATAAAAATGTGTGTATAAAACCGTGGATAAAATCATGTAAAAAAACGTGTATAAAAATATGTGTATAAAAATGTGTGTATAAAACGTGTATATAAAAATGTGTGTATAAAACCGTAGATAAAATCATGTAGAAAAACGTGTATAAAAATATGTGTATAAAAATGTAATAAGCCGACAGATTTGAAAACGTCCGATTTGAGCACTGTCGAGTCCGTTATAGCCTTCCGGCGAAGCATGAAAGTTGTTCGGAATGA
>BQNB010152498.1:0-15766 GCA_026074375.1 Tanacetum coccineum
TGGCTGTTATCTTTAAACTTAGGTTCTATTAAATGACCCAACAATTTTGATGTAGCATTACGGTGATGCATACCTATTTGTGTTTTAGGACAAGTGTGATGGTCATTTACGCTTCCTATTTACCATTTACTACTACCTTTGCACGCACTTGATATTATTTTCCAATTACAATCATCATTCCTACAAACTATATCATACCGTTTTGTATCTGATTTTCTAGTCTTAAACTCATAACCATCTAAAAGAGCCTTATAACCAATTTTGATACATTAATAATTCTTTACTATCAAATCTATCACCTCTTTTCAAAACACGTGCGACATGTACACTGGTGTTTATTGTGCTTTTGATAATGGGTTGCAGATTTGGTGGAGTAGGAATGTATTTTAATTTATTTTTTTGCCAAATATTTTCATACATGTCATTTGCCTTGTTATTCTCGAATGTTTCATTTTTGTGAAAATTTGAATCATTAGAAAATAAAGGAGCGTTAAGATTGAAATCTAATGTCTTAGAAGAAGAAGGTTTAGAATTTAAGCATTTGTCAAGCCTTTGAATTAAAAGAGTATGTTTCGTACCTTTGGAGCTACAATTTTTTTTGGCAAAAAAATTAAAATCATCATCATTTACAATGTGGACACACCTTGTACCAACTTTATAAGTAAACATAACGTCGGACGTATCATTAAACTTGAACTTTTTCTTAACATATTCAACTAGTTGATCGTACGTAATTTTTTTAGACTAACACCATAAGTTAGATCTCCGAAAACCAGAAATAAACTAAACTTATTACTTGATTCACCCATTTTTGTTTTTTAGTAATAAGTAATACTAACACCCATTATTTGCATATATATATAAATAATGTTTTGTGCGACAGAACTACTCGACTGACGATTGCTCAACTGGCAACTGCTCAACTTGTGAGTTAATGTGATGTTGACTATTAATAAATACTAGTAAGTTAATTTACATTTAATAACCATATATTACCCCCAACAACCAATAAGTACCTTACATATGTATAAGTAATATTTTGTGTAAGAGAACTACTCGACTGATGATTGCTCAACTTGTGAGTTAATGTGATGTTGACTATTAATAAATACTAGTAAGTTGATTTACATTTAATAACCATAAATTACCCCAACAACCAATAAGTACCTTACATATGTATAAGTAATGTATTATGTGAGAGAACTACTCGACTGACGATTGCTCAACTGGCAACTGCTCAACTTGTGAGTTAATGTGATGTTGACTATTAATAAATAGTAGTAAGTTAATTTACATTTAATAACCATAAATTACCCCCAACAACCAATAAGTACCTTGCATATGTATAAGTAATGTTTTGTGTGAGAGAACTACTCGACTGACTATTGCTCAACTGGCAACTGCTCAACAACCTTAATCGTACCTTCCAAATTTAATATGTGTTAAGGATAAATTAAATTATCCACAACTACCTACACTAGTACAAAAAGTGGTATTGGTCACACCAAAAATGTGTGACTATATACATATAGTCACGCACGCGAAGAGTTTCGTGTGTGACAAAAGGTCGCGCGGCCGTAGGTCACCTACGGTCACGCATTCGAGTTAGTCACACATAAGAAAGCTTTAGTGTCCGTATCCACGTTTTTTTGTGTGACTAAATAGGTATAATTTAGTGACCGTAAACAATGTACAACCAACAAAGCATGTTTTTTTGTATATTTAGTCACATACAATTAAACATAGAGTGGCCAAAAGTGTTAATATGTGTGACCATATGGTGTTTAAAGTAAAAAATATATATTTTGTGTGACTATTGTTCATCCAATGGCCACATGAATTTTATGTTTGTGTGACCTTTTGTAATATTTAGCCACACAAAGCATGTTTGTTTCAGTTATGTACTTTTAGGCTTTATGGTTATGAATTACATAGTATTTCCTCCTAAGTCCCAACCAAGTCGTTCCAAAAGTCTGTTAGTTAGATAGAACAGGCGTCGAGATTTATTTAATTTAATATCATACAAAGTACCATCTTAGATTAAGCCTACATTACACAATAAACGCTACAAATGATTAAACACAACTACACGGTCGTTTCCCTTATTCTACATTACACAATAATATTACTATCACTCGTATAGTCAGCATCAGAGTCAACAACGTAGTTGTGTTGTACATCGTTTTGCATCTCATGTACTTCATGATACTCATCCATATGATCTACAAAGGTATCATGATCTTGTACCTCAAACGGAGTATTCGAGTCATATGATGGCCCGGCTTATTCAGATGTAAGATTTGCCATGAACATGGTCTGTGTGGTGGGAGCCTCATCAACATCAGAGTCGAATGCATCGCATTGATCAGCTTCAAAGACATGGTCCACATTGAGTGTCAAATCATCCACATCGTCATCAAAATTGGTGACCTGTTCTCCTGCAAGAAACAACAACTACTCTTCATCCAGTACAGCACCATTCTCATGAGCATTCATAAGCAGCATCTTGTCTTTGAAGTAGTCTGAATCCTGAGGACGCTTTGGTTGTGGACATTCTCGTGCTATGTGCCCGATTCCTTTGCAGTTGTACCACATAATGGGTTTAGCTTGACTAAGATTCATGTTTCCAACTCTGTTCTGACCTCCTACATTCCCAGTTCCAATGGATCATACCTTAAAGTAGGATTTCAGTTATGTACTTTTAGGCTTTATGGTTATGAATTACATAGTATTTCCTCCTAAGTCCCAACCAAGTCGTTCCAAAAGTCTGTTAGTTAGATAGAACAGGCGTCGAGATTTATTTAATTTAATATCATACAAAGTACCATCTTAGATTAAGCCTACATTACATAATAAACGCTACAAATGATTAAACACAGCTACACGGTCGTTTCCCTTATTCTACACTACACAATAAACATATACATAAGTAAAATAGAACCACACGGCCATTGGAGTTATTCTACAAATGCTACTTCACCAACATCCTCAATACGGAATGAGACCATTAAGCTTCTCAATGAACAAATTTTAGGATCTGAAGTAGATGATGTATTTCTTAGGATGGTTGAGGATCTTGAAGATTGGAATGATTTTCCTTGGGGAGAACATATGTGGCGGGAGTTATACGCTGCTATCAGGAATGTTAACTCAAACCATAAGCAAGCGCACCATAAACCATTGGAAATTAACCCCAACTTTGTTCCCACATATTCCTTGTCTGGATTTGTATTGTGTTTCAAGGTTAGTATTAGTTTACAAACACTAGTCAAGTCATTTAATTACTAAACTTGTTTCTAATATATACCATTTTTAGATTTGGATTTTAGAGTCATCAAGTGTGACTGGTTGTTGGTGGACTAAAGACTCTGAAGGAATCCTGCGAGGATGTTTCTGGTCCAAGCATTTTCCATTTCAAAAATGGGAGTATTTTGGGCAACTTTTTCCCCAGGTTAGTTACATTACTAAATTGTTTCATAATTACTTATTTTCTCTGAGTAGTCAACCTTTCTCTACATAATACGTCTTTTTTCCTTAGGACAAAAAACCAAACTATGAGTTATATCCAAATAGAGCTGAGGCCCAATCAGAATGGTTTACAAGGAGTAGTGATTATTTCAAGATGTATACTCCGAGAGCGCCACGAATCCGTTGTTGCCATGATTCAAAGTCTGTTCTATCAAGCATTGGTGGGCGGGTATCGGAACCGGCATACTGGATATCTTCTGACATATTAGACATCTTGATGTATTGGTTATAAATGCAATTAACGTTCACGGGATTTTACAAGTCTAAGATTTAAACCGATAAGAAGTTTACCGGGATTTTACAAAATCAATATAAAAACCGTTAAATGATAATTGGTTGTGTAATTTGGTTTGTTGATCTGATGAAATTTATACGCAGTATGGATTATGAAAAAAATAAATTTTACGCCTATTAATACAAAACTAAATTTGGTGTTAAAATAAGCTAAAAGTCTAAAGAAAAAAAATATATTTTACTTAATTTTTCCGCCAAAAAGTGTGTCCCGCCCCCCCTTATATAAAAAGTGTCAATAAATTTTTACCCTATTGCCAAAATTTGAATTTGATGTAAAAATAAGTTAAGAAGGCTATAGAAAAAAGATTACAAAATACTTAATTTTTTCGCCAAAAAGTGTCGCTAAAAGGGGTGTCGTCTGGATACAAAATACTTAATTTTTTTTTAAATCAAACCGCTGCGTATATGTTTCTATCAAACCGCCGCTTTGAAATCAACCAAACCGCCTCCTATTGATTGAGCAAACCCTCCTAACAAGCAACTCGCCGCCAAGATCTTACTAGCAAACCGCCGGGTTTAGAATTAAACCGCTGCCTAGTTTTTGTTAACTCGCTGTATCAATAAAATAATCAACTTCGCGTGAATCAACACGCGCATATATCAAAGCAACTCCGCCGTATTTTTTAGAAACATCGCCGTGAGCAACTCGCTGCCTATAATCTTAGCAACTCGCCGTGTGTTTTAGCAACACGCCGTGAGCAACTCGCTGCCTATAATCTTAGCAACTCGCCTTTGACCTGGTCAACTCGCCGGCTACCTTTTCCTAAAAATCCGGATTTTGTCCCTTTACTTGTCAACTCGCCGTGAAGAACAATAATAAAATAAGCAAACCTCCACGAAGAACACTTGGACGAATTAAGCAAAATCAAGCCATATGATCTTTCTAGCCACGAAACTAAGCTACAACATACAATATTAAGTGTGTATATGACGATTAAACACACCTTAACTCGTATATCTTTGTTAATCTTCTAATATGAAGAAACTCTCCACGAAGAACACAAAATAAATTCGAATCTTTTAAGCTTTATAATCGAGCTAGGAGCTTGTAAATCACTTGTTATGGCAACAATACATCTTGTTTAACATAAGACAAGGAAAACACCAAATAACAACAAATTAAGCCCGAATTGCCTTTTTGAGACTTGTGGCTTTTATTAAACAAAATACGCCACGAAATAAAATACTTATTTAACCACACAAAACAAACGCGAATCCAAACTAGCTCTGGTACCATTTGTAGGATTGTTTTAATTCATAACACGGGTATGATTCTTGTGATTAGGCCTGAGTTCTTAAAGAGAAAAACACATGAGAGATTTTCTAGTGAGAGAAAATAGTGTTTACTTATGAAAAGTGTAAAAGACTTAGCTTAGCCTCTTCCAAAGTTGGAAGAGGCTTATATAGTTTTTACAAAATACCGGGTATTAGAACCCGGCTTAAAACCGAAAGACATACGATTAACTATTAAACTACGAACTATTATAAACAATAAATATACGGGGTGACTGAAAAGAGTCTTTTACTCATCTCTAACTAGTTACCATGCCAGTATTAAGGCAGCACCATTCGAGGCACTTTATGGTCGAAAGTGCAGATCACCTGTTTGATGGACCGAAGTTGGAGATGTTCAACTTACAGGACCAGAAATAATCCATGAAACCACCAAGAAGATAGTGAAAATTCGACAATGCTTGCAAGCTGCAAGAGATCGGCAAAGAAGTTATGCCAATGTAAGAAGAATACCTTTATAATTTCAAGTTAGAGATCGTGTTATGTTGAAAGGATCACCTCGTAAAGGAATCATCTGATTTGGAAAAAGAGGAAAGCTTAACCCTCGGTACATTGGACCATTCAAAATCCTTGAACGGATTGGTCCATCTCGAAAAACTCAGAAATATCCACAATACCTTCCACATTTCTAATCTAAAGAAATGGTTATCTGACAAATCCCTTGTCATTCCAATGAAAGAGCTTCGGCTCGATACAAACTCCAACTTTTGTGGAAAAACAGTGGAGATTATGGATCGATATCAAGAAACTAAAACAAGTCGTATCCCTATAATCAAAGTAAGATGAACAACTAAAAGAGGACCAAAATTTACATGGGAACGCGAAGAAAAAAATTTATGCCAAGTATCCACATCTGTTTTTAAACATCACTCCGCATCCAACTAAATCTCAGGACGAGATTTCTGTAAGGAAGGGAGACTATAACAACCTGTAATTTTCACCAATGTAATTATCCATCTATTAAATTAGATGCACTATAATATCCATCTATTATAAATATATCACCTTCTTACAGGGAAATTTTTTGCTTTATCTCATTATGCAACATAACCTGCATCTATAAAGTAAACGAGCTCACGCAACCTCTATCAATGCCATCTATATCTATGTTTATATCAAATAAACCAACCTAAAAGTCAATCTGTATCTTTATATCAATTACTACGTACCTTATCCATTTAACAGTACATTTTCAAACGTTATTTCCAAAACAAGCATTAAACATTAACGTTTTACATCAAAACCCAAATTATATGTAAATGTAGACATATAAAAATGAATTGAGATACGCTACAAGCATATTACAAGTGTACACTGCACAAAATTTGAATAATATTTTTTCCCTCTAAATCATTGATACAAGTCATAAACACACAATGTATAAGCTAATCATGCCTAAAAACCTAATTAGGTCATT
Source organism: Tanacetum coccineum (assembly GCA_026074375.1). Classification (NCBI taxonomy): domain Eukaryota; kingdom Viridiplantae; phylum Streptophyta; class Magnoliopsida; order Asterales; family Asteraceae; genus Tanacetum; species Tanacetum coccineum. The sequence continues at coordinate 6,533 of BQNB010152498.1, forward strand.
TAAGCTCCTAAACCATGTTTAAACTTTACACCACTTTAGCACAAGGTACAAGTACTTAATTCATGATTACTAAACCCTAATCTATCCATAATCTTAACCCTTATCCATGTTTTAAAACCCTAAATCATAAAACAAAACCATAAACCCTAATTTTACTTAAACCTTAAAACTAAGCTCTAAAATCTAATCCTAAGCCCTAAAAACTAATCCTAAACACTAAACCCTAATCCTAACACTAATCCTAAACCTTAATCTATCCTAAACCCTAACTCGATCTAAAAACCTAAAAACCCTAAACAAACCCTAAACCAAACCTGGCACCACTTTTCTTTCTTTTTGACCCATTTTTACTCCTAAGCTAGCACCCTAACACCTCAAGCACCTCTATGACTCACCAAGCAGCCACCCAAGTAGCTTACAAGCACCTCCATCACCTACTTTTAAGCTACTTGTAAACAAACATCCCCTTTGTTACCTCCTTGTTAGTCGTGGCCTCCAAATAACCATACCACATCATGTATCTAGTTTCTAGCTTATAAGACTCATCATACTAGCCCTCAATACTCACCTCAGCTAGCTTAGACACTTATCAAGCCCTTAGATGCCAAGAAAACTTGGGCATAAAGGCTTACAAGCCCTATATAAACCAAAACATATACCACATTTCATTTCATCCCACACATCTCATCTCATACCTTTAAATGGAATTCTAGCATTCCATAGAAGCAATAGAAGATCAAGATAAGTCCCTAAGCTTAGAATAGAATCCAAGAATCAAGAAAAACGAAGCCTTGAAGTCATTACTAGGCGTACGAACCCGAAACCCCCCATTTCGACCCATTTTTTAGCTCAAGTAAGCCTACGAACTTATTCAATAGCTAGATTATGTACAATAATTTCATAATACTCTAAGAACATTATGAACCCCCCCCCTACTTGTTGAAGCTTGAACTTCAAACCCATGTGTTTTTGATAAAAACCTAAAAAATGACCCGTTTTGATTTTCTAGCTAACGAATCATTTTTATAAACTTTTGTTACGTTAGAACATCTTATTTTAGCTTATTCTAATAAGCTATAACCTACTATATCATTTGGAACCTAAAATAAGCTTGCCATGCTTTTGGACTTTTTTTGCAAAAGTATTCCAAGTATGGTATATATCGTAAACTTTCTAAATTTATATACTAAAGGGTCTTAAAAAAAAAAAATAGAAAAGAAAGAAAAAAAAAAAAAGAAAATGTCATTATTTTTCAAAGTTATAACTATAAGGACCTATTTTTCCAAGTTATCAAAGTTAAAGGTTTAAATATATATTTACTTTTTATATAAAGGACTAAACTTGTAAAAGTTTATAAACCAAGGGTATATATTGCCAATTTTGCAAACTTATAAAATATTATATTTTTATATAATTAAAACAATGATATATATCTATATATATATTAGTCCTATCTTTTGAAAGAAACTTAAAACTATAATGTATCACGATACTAGGGACTCATATAAGGGTTTCCAGTGGGTATACGGTCTTGACGATGTTCGCTGTTTACATATTACTGTGTCCGGGCTCCTCAAACGTTACAACATGACCTCGAATTATGAGCCCAAACATGATACGATATTTCCATAATAAATCCAATCAAAATGATATTTCATTATGACATAAAACATATCCAATCAACCTAAGACTTGACATATTACCCAGGTTGTGTGACGAAGCCTTTAAATTCATTCATAAACTTTTGTCATCAATTAGATTTCAACTGATGTTAAGGTGAGTCATAGCCTTCATTCACTCATTTAAATGTTTTATAAACCCGCGAGGGGGATAGCACGTTAATAAAACCATGAATTGCAAGTATTTTTCGTATGCTATCCTGAGTCATATTTCCTAGAGTACTCTACTTTGCCATTAAGACCCCACTATCATGAACCGTTAATTACTCGTTAGGGTAAGCGCGAATGCTGTGAATAGATCTATTTGGGACTGGACTTCCCGTTGGTGTACCTATACTGTCGGTAACCAATAGCACACATTTGAATAACTTTGCGGGTGTTTGGCAAAGACACTCGAATGGGGGTAATATTTGAGTTTATTGATAACCTAAGGCTATCGGTGTCATAGCTTATGAAATAATATGATTTCCATGATAATTGTACTCTGACATGACAAAATTATAAAACAATGAGTGTATAACAACGAAACCCACTATTGAACAGCATTCAAACTTCTTAATTAAACTAATAATTTCACTCAACCTTATTGTTGACTTTTAGCATGTTTATCTCATGTAACTTGAACACCCCCATTTTACAATATAAGTCACGAAAGATAATCCGGGTATTAAACTACATGGATACAACAATCATAATCATAGAAAACAACTTTAAAAGAGACGTTGTTGGAAAAATTTAGTTATCATTCATCATAATCAGAGTTTTTACAAAATGCAGGTCCCAAAATCTAAAATATCAAGTTTGAATGATAACAGTCCAGCCACCTTCGAGTCCATGCCACTCCGTGCCGTATATTGCTCAATAACCTGAGATAAACATGCTAAAAAGTCAACACAAAGGTTGAGTGAAATTCATAGGTTTGATAAACAGTTTGAATACAAGTCATAGTGTAATAATTGTTTAAACACAATTAGTTATGATATTAATAACTATACACCCGTTATTAGTAATAATTGCAACGAATACAATTATCATAGTAACAGTGTATTATCCCGTTATTGCCTTATTTGGTCTGTTTGGTCTTGTCTGTCTAAGCTCATGGCACACAAACTGACTAGTGTATATATATACCCAAAATGATATATATATATATATATATATAGAGAGAGATAATGGCCCTCGGTGTAGGTAATTTTTTTTCTTGCATATACCTATGAAATTCAAATATAGTGTGTTTGGTTACCTATCCGGCTAACACAAACAGGATTCAGTCAATCCCGAAGATCTATCCACAATCTTTGCGTCACCCAAAAGTGATTAATGGTCCATGATAATGAGGAACTTTTGGCATAATGTAACTTAGACAGTAGCTGTAATAGTGTAATGAGAGCAAATAACTTTTTAAAAACACATTGTATTCCTGGTTTATGCATGTATAAGCCTTATGAAAAGTAATCAACATGTTATAGATTAAACCGATTATGTAAAATGATTATAACAAGCATTAAGCCCCTACGCGGGTTTATAAAACATTTAATAATTAAAGGCGAGGTTATGAACTTCGACCTTATAGGTAGATGCAAAAAATATTTCAGATGAAAATCTGACGAGCCTCATCACAATCTTAACGGGAAGTTAATATAGTAAAAATGATAGTACAATACCCACGTCACACAACCAGTATACAATGTCAAGTCTTAAGAAGATTGTACTTTAGAACTTTGGTTTTAAGATTATGAGTTTGATTGAAGAAGTGGAATTAAAAAAATTGCTCACCGTTCGGGCCATGCATAATTCAGAAGTCATTCATTAAACATTTGAGGAAGCGAGGGCACTTTAAATCGTAAACGCGCAAGCAACTCAGTCCAGAACGAAAATACCAAGAAGAAACTCCTTAATAATGAAGCTCCCTAGTATGTGATACGAAATCATTGTTTTAAGATGTTTGATCATAACTAGAAAAGTTAAGCACGAGAACTTTAATAAAGTTATGTCTGGTAAAGGTTTTAAACATAGATATTTTACTTTTTCAAAATGTTACATTTTATACCCTAGTTTGGAAATTGCAAGTAGACCCCTGTTTGCATTTTTACGACTTTGTCCTTCAACTTTATTGATATTACCAAGTAACACCTTTGAGTTTGAAACGTGACAATAAGAGATCCTATAGCTATAACTATGATAAAATACATTTATTAGTCCTTTTTAATATAAGTTTCTGAAATTATACGATATATCCCCCTTGCATGTGATTTATTTACAAAACATGTCCAAATTGCCGTGCAACTTATTTTAACATTACAATAGACATTTATAGGTTATAATAAACTAAAATATGAAGATTTAACGTAACACAAGTTTAAAATAACGATTCGTTAAGCTAGTAAGTAAAACGGGTCAAATTAGGGTTTCAAAATGTAAACGCGTGAGTTTTAAGTTCAAATTCCTTCATTAATCAATAAAGTATTTGTTTTAACATTAGTTAAACATGTTAGGATAGATTATAACAATATTTAAACCCATTATAACTTTAGTTTTAAAAAACCGAAATTAGGGTTTCGGTGTAATGGTTTGGATCAAAACGGAAAATGAGCATGATTTTAGACTATGAAACTTAACTAGAGTATATTTAGGGTCATAAACATTATGAATAGTTAGGAGTAAAGTAGAACATTCAAAACCGGGGTGGCTTCAATGATCAAAAATGTGAAACGGGTCAGAACGAGACTATCGGCTATCGTACGGCTGAGAATAAACGACTCTCGGCTCGTTTCTTGGTTTCTTTTGCTTCCTTTCTGTACTTGGAGACTACTTAAGATCATTAGAATTCATATAGAGCAAGGAGTCTACAATGAAGGTTGACAGAGGAGGAAGTGGGGATAAGAAAAAATGAAGTGTTTATGGCTCCTATAAAACTAAATGAAGCATAGATGACTAAGGAGGCTTTGGTTCTGTTCTTGGACGTGTGGAACAGATAGGGGGTGACTAGGAGAGGCTAGAGGATGTGTTGGATAGGCTAGAAACTAGCTTGGATGAGGTGTTTGCCTCCTTGCATGCCACGGCTACAACAAGAAGAAACAAGAAGAAACAAGTGACCATGTGCTCATAATTTCGACCAAGGATTGGTCCAAGTAGGTGAATAAGCTGCTATAAGACTTCTAGAAGAGTTCTTAGGTGGTCATTTGCACATGGTAGCAATTTAGAGGGGTTAAAATGGTCATAGAAGCAAACTAGGTCTATTTTGGGTTCGACGGGTTCTTCAAAGGTTTTAACAAGGTACATTGTGTTATAAATGATTAAGGAATGATGAAATAGGTTGTTAAGGTCTGGGATTAAAGTAATTAGCAAAGATTAGCAATTGGTTTGGTTATATTGGTTTATAAGAGAAATTGAAGGTCACTATACCAATGGGTAGGTTTTTTAGGGTTTCTGAATTCTTGTTGTATAATTTTGTATACATTTGATTAGGAATGATGGAATACAGATCCTAGGGCTTATATAAAGTATTATCAATGAAGTTTGGTCGTTGGTTTAAGTTAAAATGGGTTGAAATTGAATAAACGGGTCAAAATGGTAATTAGGGCATAATTAGGGTTTTCTGGATTCGTTAGGGTTTTCTAGGCTTTGATTTTCTATGCATAGCCAAGTTAATGATAGATAATGATTTGTAAACTTATTTTATGAGTTTACAATGGCCCTTGGTTGGTTATTTGGGATTAGAATGGTTTAAAAACACGTAACCGGATAATGAACCACTAGGAACATTTAGGTGTTCCTAGGATGATGTTTTACTACAAGTGAAGTAAATTAATGAAGTAATGATGAAATAATGATTCAATAGGATTGATATGATTGTAAAATAAGTTATTACAACTTATTTGAGTGTTGGTTTGGGTTTACTATGGATAAAAGCCAAGAAACAGGTCATGGTTTAGAAACTAGCTCGGTTTTAGGGTTTAGGGTTTTGAATTAGGGTTTTGAGTACAAAAACATGAATGAAAGCTTATGAATGGAATAATTAGGATTCATATGTTGTAGAATGAGTGTAGTAGCTTGCTTACAAGTGGTGGTGAAGAAATTAGAATGAAAACGGAGGTAAAAACGGCTATTTTAGAGATCATGCTTAATGACTTGTACATTGAGCTTTTAGAGATTTGTACTTTGACTTGAAGAGATTTTATATTTCAAATGAGATATCATATTACTTGTACATATGCTTTAGTAGCTTGTGCATTCACTTTAGGTGTTGACCTTTCATGGAATTTAGGGTTTAGAGGTATACGATAACGGTTTAAAGCCCGTTTAGATATAACGTTGCGAATGGTACATTATAGGAATAATGTACTTTGTAATAAGGATATGATGATATTGACTTGACATATTATGATGTTTGCTTGACATATGTGAAGACAGGATTGCCATAGATAGGTTGTGTGAGCTCGTCTACTTTAGTCATGACATACTGAGATATTGACAATGCAAGTAATGTAATAAAGCGAAAAATTTCCCCGTACAATTGTGATAATAAGTTTTTGCACTTGATGAAAATTCATGGTTGTCTAGTTCCCACCCCTTAAAGAAATCTCGTCCCGAGATTTAATTGAATGTTATAGTGATATTGTGTAGAGATAGGTATTGGGTATGAATTTAGGTTAATTAAGGTCACAAGTTCACGTGTGTGATGCATTTATAATTATGTTGCGCACCATAATTATAATTACCTCCTTTCACACGTCTACTTATTTCCAAGATTACACCTCTTGATGACAGCCAATAGAATTTCTTCAGATTCTGATATCAACCTAGGTGGAATGGAATCCGTTACGCCACTCAATCGTAAGAAAATCGTATATTCATTAACCTTAAAAGTCAATCATTCATAAGAATGCATCACAAGTTCTTGTCAAAATTCATACTAGTGTATTGAAATCATTTGACGATTGCATAGATTACTTGTGTGTTTCCTTGTTATTACTTTTCATAATATAACAAAAAAAAAAAAATTAAATACGGGATCATAGAAAAGTGCTGTCCAAGGAATGATGTAAGAGAGTTGCAATCAACGTGAGATATAGAATTTTTGAATGAACAGATGATAAGGAAATAATGACAAGATTGAGGAATTTTTTGTTTGTACAATCGATTGAAGAAACTTGAATGTGTACGTATGTTATATACTTAAGCCTATTTATTTATAATTTGTCACTTACAAAAAGAAGTGTACAACTCCTTGTAACTGAGAATTTATAAATTCATAGTTCAGAGATTTATAATTTCCTTATTCAAATGAAGAAGTGACCTAATTCATTTCAATAAGATGATCATAAATCGTCTTACCTAAGCATAGAAACATGATATAAAAACGGTAATGTGTAGAAAATGATATGATCATGAATGGTTAGATAAGATTAAGATGTTGATTGTACTGCCGCCCATATAATAGAGGATGAAAATTTATGTTTCAGAGTTGAAACATAATAAAGTTGACAAACGATGTTGAGTTCGGATAACAAGATGTAATGGAATCATCACTTTATTATTTCATGGATAACTTTACATATGAAACTCTAAAAGAGTTGATACTTATGCTAAGTATCTTGTAGTAGGATAAAAGTAACAAATAACAAGGATTGTAGCTTGATGATTAAGGTTTTTAGATTGAAGAAGATTCTGATGAGAGTCGAATATCCTCGAGAGTTGTTTTTAGGGTAGAAATCCTAAAGTGAACAAAAGTAAGCTCATCTCTAAGTATGCTTTCCTGTGGCCCTGTTATTTGCTTTTGAGCACTGATTCGCATAATGTCCTTTCTTTCCACAAGCATTACAAGTTATGGATACCGTTTGTAGATTGTTTCTAGTGGTTTTGTTTCTGCAGTTCTTGGTCAGATGACCTACTCTGTTGCAAGTCTGGCACTTAATAGTACAAGGACCTATGTGATGTAAGGTGCATCTTTCACACAAAGGATGGTTTCTAGTATATCCATTGGTGGCGGTATAAATCTTGAAGGTTTCTTGTCTTCTATTCTACTGTCGGTGGTAATCATCATTACTGTTGTTATTGTTGTAGTTATTCTGATAGTTGTTGTTGTTGACGATGTTCCCTTTATTCTCAAGTTTTCGTTTACTATAACACCCTGTGTTTTCAAGTCTTTGACGACGTCAATAAATGTACTATTCATTTTTAGTATTGTACGCGTTTGCTTGTAATTTCATGAATTAAGTTTAAATCGCGTAAGCTAAAAATTAGCGTTCAATGTAAACGGGCATCAAACAATTAAATGTTTACATCATTCAAGGGTTATATAATTATTTTAAGAATAATTATTAACTTTGTTCATTTTATTTTTATCGGATACGTAAAGTGTATACGTTTCGCGATAAATTGCGTTTAGGCACTCCCGGAACCACAAAAACTTTCCTACGCTTCAACAAATACCCACTTTTATACCCAATACACAAAATTACATAAATATAACATGTATATCTTTGTTCCACCGAAATTCATGCACTATATACAAATATATACATAGAAAATAAGATAAGACTTTCAAATTGGTCAAATTCATGCCATGCCTCATCATGGCAACACCATTCCCACCTTACCTTGACAAAGAGCCATGCCATGACCATAGTTTGAACCATGCTTGGACTTTTGACCAACTTTACATCTTATATACATACACATAACTAGCAACTAACATATACATCACCAACACTTAAATAAATCAAAGCAAAACTTCCTCTTTTGCTCCATCCTTGGCCACGGCAAACTTACACCCCTTTAACAAATCCATACAAAATTTTCTACAATCCATACACTTCTATATACATCTATTCTAAGGTATACTAAGGCATTTGCAAGCATTGAATCACCATTTCCATTCATTTCTCAAGTAAAAGAAAGTTAGGGTTTATTAAGTGCAAGCTTGGGTTTTGTGGCTAAACAAGGGTTTAGCACTTGATTATCATCACCATCATTCATCATAAGGTCCATTTAAACTCTTTATGTTGCTATATCTTTCATTATTATGCATATGATCATTCTATTTAGCTTATATCACCACTTAAGTTTTAATCATGAAAATAAAGTTTTCACTTGAAATGATCACATGGATTACTTTTATATATGTTGTGTTATTACTTACATCATGTTAAAAAGGATGAGAAAATATTGTATCAAGTTGTTTTAATGTAAACATAATTATGAGTAAATTAGGGTTTATAAAAGTTCATAATATGTTTCAACTTAAAGAAATACATAAGATATGTTAATATTGATTATGGACTTTTAATCATGTTAATAAAACACTAAAATAAAGTCATATGGAAAGAAATATACTTGTACACACTTGGTTATGTATAAAAATGATTATTGAGAAAACTAGTAAATTAAGGTTACTTAAGTAATGTTATGGTTTTAAAATAGATTAATGGATTTGTTAACCTTGGTAACTTGGACACATAAGGACTATTATGGACAAAGGACACATCATATATGTATGATTTATAATATATATGATATATGAGGCTTGTGATAAAATACAAAAGTAGTAAAG